>JXSR01S010014.1:131268-155050 GCA_000969725.1 Ophiothrix spiculata
AATGTTTCAATATTTAGAAAATTTAGTCAAATTTTGGTTCAAAACAGGGAAATGTTTTCTTTCATTATTGTTAAATGATCAGTTCTGATCCTTTAAATGTAGTATATGCCATAAATTATTCTAGATTTCTTTTGGCCATTTTGGGGATTAGTGGCCCCTTTAAGCAGTTAGAAGTGGCAAATCTGATTTTTTCCCTCATTTTGAACCAAAATTTGACTATACTGTCTAAATATTCAAACATTTTAATTAGTATGGTAGAACAGTATCAAGGAAAATCAATTAGTTTGACCCCTACCTATCTTAGTCCAATTTTGGTTTAAAGATAGAGTTCATTGTTGAACTCTATCTTTAAAATGCAAGGTATACTGCTACTTTGGTGACCTCTTGTATATCATACAATTAAAATTCTATATTTTTGAGAATACATATGTCAACATTGTCCGGTATACCTTTAATCATCTATCATTTCTATAATTTACTGAAAACCAGTTTAGATCTTGATCAGAATTAATTGACTAATGTATTCTGTATAATTCTGCTCATCCTGGAAAAAGTAGCACTCTTTTATGGATACACATGCTTAATGCAGGTGTTTTGCTAGTCTCATTTCCCATGGTGCATTCGATGGGATGGGATATTACTGTAATAGACGGACATTTTTGTTGTGGTTTTATTTTCGTGTTTTAATGTTTGCCTTTTCAAACAGTACAATAACATTCTGAAGTTAATACCATTTATACATAGAAAGTAAAGACATCAATGGAAAGATGCTTGGAATTATGAAAATATTACATATTTCAGTCAAATTGTATAACATCACCCTCTAAAATATTCCTCTTTTGGAAAGGCAAGAAAAATATGGGGTTTTTTTTCAGGATTATATTTTCATTTTCCACAAGTTCCACATATTATTTTCTTTTTCAGTTTTAGTTAAATTGGTGTAGGGGTTTTGATACAGAGATCAACATGCAAGACATTTGCTATTGATTTAAATTTTGAATCACAGCAGTTGTGAAAATTACATTCGAGAAAAAATTCACTTCTATGTGATATTGTTTGCGAGATGCATTGTATTCCCAGGCACCTAACGTCAGTTTGTATTTTGTTGCTTGATTTCGAAGTCTTAATTCTACCATCGTCTTTTATCATAATACTTAACACTAATGCCATACTTTTATCCGAGTATCAACAAATACATGTGATTTGAGAAGAGTTTTATTTTGTAATGAGAGATTGTGTAGTTGCCATATACGTGGCTGGTTGTGTGTTAAGCAGGAGAATTGTGCATCATGACAAATGACGTTCTATTAAGTGTCCCGGGGGGGGGGGGGTACTCTCGTATATATTAAAGGCATCACTCTCCCGACTTCTAAACTCTCAAATCTGCTTTATGAATTTGTCATGTTTTACTGCTTTGTTAAAGTGTTGTCAAAATATATATAAACAAACTAGAAATCTTACTCTCATACATATCTAATTATGGTACTTCCATGACTTTGAAGACGGATGAAAATAGCTTTGCTCAAATCTTAAGGTGGCTTAGCACAGAAACGATGTCAGACACAAGTGAGCTGATATCAGCGGTGTTGGACACAATTTCAAACGATTTATCCCGAGCTTTTAGCATACCTTTTGGCATTCTGTATCTTGCGCTTTAATAAAATGTGATCTTACACATGCGTCATTTTTATATTCACGCTTAAGACCATGCTCGTTACTCCTGACGGCACAGGGCTCAAAGCGCACTGTGCTTACGGTATATTAGTCATTGCTAAAAAAATGCCAATTTTTGGCTTAATTTTGCCCAATATCTCAAAAAGTAAGTCAGTGACCATATTTTTTTCTTACGATTTTTAAAAAACTGTATAAGGACCAAAACAAATGTGAAAGAGAGAGAGAGAGAGAGAAAATAGAGCCGTTTTTTTTTTTAATTATAAGTGTTTTTGTCTTATTTTTTTTGATTTTATCATACAAGTCAATGATAAAAAGTGGTAAAACATAGTGTTTGTTAAATGCATTTTTCTCTAAAACCAAGTCAGTGACCTCCATTTCTTATTTCAGAATGTGATGAGCACATACCTTAAGTAAACTATCTCTTTAAAAAACAAAAGGTTTCTAGTTTACAAAAGTTTCTCTCTAAGATGAGGCATTGCTGAACATGTATTTATCATTCTCGCTCTATCTTTTGGGCTTTAGCCCATCAGATAATCTATTCAGTGCAAAATATGGATAAAAAAGCAATGGATCATTGAACATTGGAAAAACATCACAAAATTAAGTGTATTCATTCTAAAATTGCAATATTTTCAAGTTTAAAGGTTGTTGCTCTGTATAAGAAAAACTGCAATATTTTCAAGTAAAAAGGTTGTTGCTCTGTGTAAAAAATCTTGAATACATAAAATAATGATATATATATTCTGTGCTAACTGACAATGCATATTTGTAGAGTGAATAAAATATTATGAGGAAAGAGTGACATTACCAAACTGTCAGTACAGGTGGTGCACAGTTTTCACTTTTAACCGAGAATGAATTTTTGAGACTTAAAAGGTACAGTTTCTTTTCAAAGTAGCTTTCCAGAACTGACAAGGGAAAAAAAAAATTCTGATAGGTTTTTTTTGTGTCTTTCATGTCCATTTGCTTTTCCTTCTACACAAATCTCTATAATCAATTTACTTTTAAAAAAATATTTTTCTAATGATATGTAATATCAACTTCATCTTGTGCCAACGCACAAGAAGACCCCACAACTTACCAACAGGATCGTTTGGCGACCGTCATATGAAATATTTGTGGTGTCTATGCACCATTGCCCCACCTCAGGTTGCACCACTGGGAGGAAAATGAAAAATAATTACCATCCAGCTAATGGCTCATTCCAGTAAAAACTAAACCTTTTTTGATTTCAAGCAAAAATTCAGCTTTTTTATTCTACCATATGAGCAGTTTTTTCACTCACACATTTGTTACTCGGTATGTGAAAAGTATTTTCTAATCAGAAATTTTGAATTTTTTCTACCCGTGCATGAATGAGCACATGTTTTCATTCAAAAATGTCACAAACGTTACCAAAAAGTTATACCAAAATGTCACAAACGTTACCAGACGTTACCAAACAAAACATTGCATTTAAAGAAATCCTGACGATAGAATTTCCTACCACTTTTATTAATTATTTGTGAATATGTTACCAATCATCTGTGAAAAGCGCAATACAAAATGCGCTAACATGTCAGAGAAATTTTACTTTAAAGTCATTTGGAGCAAAAAAACATTTCCGTGCGAGGTCACAAACGTTACATGAACTTTATTCAGTATTTTGGAAATTATTTTAATCTTTAAACACCTGCATGTCTTGATCCCACCAGTGACCACCATTATCAACAACAAACTCGTTTATATAATGTTTATGCTAGGTTCTGTGGCCATTTAAAAGTGAAATTTTCCAATTTTTCGGTCACAAACGTTACTTTGGAATCACCCTATTAATAATATATATATGGGATTTTTCATAAGTGCCTGTAAAAGTGAAAGGTACACATCTAAAAAAAAAAAAATGTTTGGGCCCTAGTGCTTCATGCTGCAACATTTATACTTTGTCAATTTGGCCCTTCTGCAAATAATATTAACTCATCTCAGAACTATGAGATCATTGAATCTTGCACCAATTTAGCTGTTTAGCTTTCTACTTTCCAAGATTCAAGATGATTTATCATGCATGTTTTTATAGAACGCTGATGACATCTTGATAAATTGCTTATCCGATGTAAGTGACATGTTTATTGATTAATTGTATAGCATTCCTACCATCCTGTATCATCATAAATCAGTTGGTTGCACCTGGACAATTAAACTGCTTAGTAAACAAATAGATTTATCGAATCATGGAACTGTTCTCTTTGAAATTTTGGACATGGAAAAGGACTGTTTTCTATGGCGTAGAGACAGAGTTATAGATAAAAAGATTGAAAAAGAAAAGGTATTTTGAAATTTTTATGATATAGATAGTAAAAATTCAGAATTTTTTATGGAAGAAAATAAAAAGAAATTCATGTTTGATGTAAAAGTTGAGATTCATACTTAGTAGTAAAATAAAATTGGTGATAATTTGAACCGGGAATTTGAACTTCTCGACTTCAAAAACTGGCTTACCTCAGAGAATTTAACGATGTATGTAAATTTCTGTGGTGCAGAAGATTAAATCATCACCAATTTTATATTCATGTTTATTCTTACAAGTCTAGTTCTTTGTGATTGGATTTTTGTTTATTTAAATTTAAAAAAGGATGTTGATCATCCCTCAATTAGGAATTGCAAGAAGAATTTCAGGATTAAAACAACAAAATATAAATAAAACAAAGAAAAGCATTTTTTATGTTTTAAATTTTTTTAGAAGTTATTACCTTTTTTTGTGTGTGTGGCACATTTCCTTAGGTACCAGCAGCATTTCAGCACCCATCATTTTGTAAATTTGTTCTTTTTCCAAAGCTTGTTAAAGAGAATTTCTTTATTACTGCTTTATTCCTCTGTGTTAGTAACAGAATTATTCTAATTGATGTTTCATAAAGCAATCCACCTCCAAACTAGCTCTATTAAGATGCGATGAGACTAATGCATAATTAAACCTCGTCAGGCTCGTCAAAATCGCTGCCTTAGTTTGTCTTCAAGTCCGTCATATTTCCTCTGTGAATTACGCAGCTGACTAGACTTCACCCACGACTAATGGAAGGTAGTCAAAATAGACTTGTAAGTGGACAACATGAGTGGGCTGAGCAAAACAAATTTGTATTAAGTCTTGGTCTAGCTATTTGTGAGAGGGCTTTTCTTTATCAGTTATATAAAGCTATTGCTGATGTTTTTAATTGTAGGGTTTGATATTCTGCTCTAGTTCCTTAATCTCATCCAAAATAAATGTATTGCACAGGGGTTGGGAGTATTTAGTACCAAAGTGGCAAGGGTATGTGCTGTAAACACGGTAGCAAAATCAGCCTTTCTGGTACGTCAAATGTGTCCCTTTTCTTTGCCAAATTTGCTACTTTGATTGGTGCACTTTTTGAAAATTCTCCAAAATGTGCTCTGAAGAAGCACAATTTTTATATGGAAAATTGTGACTTTTCTATACAAGTGACAAAAACCTTCGGAGATTTAGTTCATGAATGGGTCCTCTTTTCTTTGCAAAATTTGCTACTTTGACAGGTGTACTTAGTTCTCCAAAATGTGCTCTGAAGAAGCACATTTTTTAATGGAAAATTGTGACTTTTCCATACATGTGACACAAAATTTGGGAGATTTGGTTCATGAACAGGTCCTCTACTGTTGAAATGAGGGTGTGTTTTTTCAGCTGCACACCCTTTGTTCAAATAAAGCTTGATGACCCCTTTCCTTCAGTACCAAACACCCATTCTCCTTTTTCTTTATCTTTCTGAAGACTCAGGACTTATAATAACAATTTTAGAATTTTAGAAAATCACAGGAAAAATAAAATCAAATTATTTTGCAGGAATTTGATGATATTTGCTACCTCAGGTTTATTTATCACATCTGTATTGCAAACCTAAGAGCATTTTATCACCCAATATTTTGCATAAATGTTCTTTTCCATCTTTTTACTATTTGAAGTAATATTCAGAAGATTTTGCTCCTCATTTCATGGTTGCTTTTGATAACAGAATTGTTTTATTTGATGTTTCATTAAAAGCAATCCACCTCCAAACTAGCTCAATTAAGCTTTGATGAGACTAATGCATTATTAAACCTCGTCAAGCTCGTCATAATCGCTGTCTTGGTTTGTCTTCTAGTCCATCATATTTCCTCGCCATAATCGCTTGCTTGGTTTGTCTTCCAGTCCGTCGTATTTCCTCGCCATAATCGCTGCCTTGGTTTGTCTTCTAGTCCGTCGTATTTCCTCGTCATAATCGCTGACTTGGTTTGTCTTCTAGTCCGTCGTATTTCCTCATCATAATCGCTGCTTTGGTTTGTCTTCTAGTCCGTCATATTTCCTCTGTGAATTACACAGCTGACTAGACCTCACCCACGACTAATGGAAGGTAGTCAAAATAGACTTGTAAGTGGACACAATGAGTGGGCTGAGCAAAACAAATTTGTGTTAAGTCTTGGTCTAGCTATTTGTGAGAGGACTTTTCTTTATCCGTTATATAAAGCTATTGCTAATGTTTTTACTTGTAGGGTTTGATATTCTGCTCTAGTTCCTTCTTCAATCTCGTCCAAAATAAATGTATTGCACGGGGGATGGGAGTATTTTGTAGAAAGTGGCGAGGAGATGTGCTGTAAAGACGGTAGCGAAATCAGACTGTTTGGTACATCAGTATGTCCTTTTTTTTGTGTGTGTGTGCAAAATTTGCTACTTTGATGGGTGTTCTTTTTGAAAATTACCCCAAATGTCCTCTGAAGTAGCACAATTTTTCATGGAAAATTGTAGCTTTTCTATACAAGCGACAAATAATATTGGAGATTTAGTTCATGAATGGGTCCTCTTTTCATTTTGCTACTTTGACAGGTGTACTTAAGTTCTTCAAAATGTGCTCTTGAAGAAGCACATATTTTTAATGGAAAATTGTGACTTTTCCATACAAGTGACACAAAATTTGGGAGATTTAGTTCATGAATGGGTCCTCTATTGTTGAAATGAGTTTTTTTCAGCTGCACACCCTCAATTCAAATAAAGCTTGATGACCCCTTCCCCTTCAGTACCAAATACCCCATTCTCCTGTTTCTTTCTGACTCGGGACTTGGCATAACAATTTAGAATTTTAGAAAATCACAGGAAAGATAAAATCAATTTATTTTGCAGGAATTTGATATTTGCTACCTCAGGTTTATTTATCTCATTTTTATTTGGAACCTAGGAGCATTTTATCACCCAATATTTTGCAAATGTGTTCTTTTCCACTTTTTTACTATTTGAAGTAATATTCAGAAGATTTAGCTCACTTCTACATCTCATGCCTGCTTTTGATAAGGCCAAAAAAAGAGAGTTTATCTCAATGCTGACGTGCGCATTTGTAAAATCGGGTGATTTATATTATTTTATCCAAAAAAATTGGAGAAAATTTGATTTTTTTTTTCTCACCCAAAACAAATTCATATTTCAACTTCCATACGTCCAAAATCTTGCGACAAGCTTGTATGAGAAAGATTACAACTGCAGTTCATCATCTATTCGTCATTTGCACAAATTGTATTCTTGTGTTGACATTGAGTGTGCGTTACTACAACTTTTACTACAGTAAACTTTAACGGGCTCGCTTGTTTTTATCATAGACTTTGCGTTGTATTTACTGTGTATTTTGTGAAGAACAACCCTCCTGCTTGTTGTTGATTTGCTTGCGTGATCTTGTGACAGTCATGGAGGAGAAAGAAATTTTAAAGATTAAGCTGCTTTGCGGAAAGTTTAGAAAATGGTTTCTGCATGAATCGTTGAACAATAAACCCCTGAGCGAAGTAGTAGTTGACATTACAACCGGAAATAACCCGTGCATAAAAATAGGTGCTCATCTATCTACTGGCTTAGGTATAGTCAATGATGCTGATGGTGCAAAATTCAACGCACTGCATGCGATTCGTAAAGACAAAGTTTAGAATCTTGGAAAAAAACGCATTTCGCATTACTTTTCAAATCACTCATCAGCTTTGAGACAAACCCTTTTTTTTGGCCGAACAGAATTGTTTGAATCGTTGTTTCATTAAGCAAGCCACATCAAAATTAGCTCTTGTAAGATGCAATTAGACTAGCTCATAATTAAGCCTTGTCAGGGACCAGTAATAATGTTGCTGAGGTTTATATATTCTAAAGTATTTCCTCTGACGCACTGGCTAGACCTCACCCACCATTAATGGAAAGTAGTCAAAATAGACTACAAGTAAGTGGGCAAAATGAGCGGGCTGATCACAAATGTGTATCTTTGTCTAGATATTTGTAAGGAGATCTCGGTTTATTATTTATTTATAACAAAATATGGAAATATTGTTATAATATTGATGTTATGTTATTTCTTAATTTTGATTATGTTTAATTAAAAAGGGATTTCTATAGATACTAAACTACAAAAATTAGACTGCAAGTAAAGAGTCAAGCCTCAAGAGCATATTGTTGGCCTGACAATGGTACCAGGCGCAATGTAGCCATATAAAAAGTGCTATATATTTTATTTCCGGTACATGTATTTGATTTATTTTAATCTTATTGTTGGCCCAAGTTAAAATAATTTTTTAACCATGTTCATATTGTATCATTTTATTTGCCAGTGAAAAACACACATATTATATATTGCGCAATATCAAACTTTTATACACACTTATCAAAAATTGGCGCAATGAAGAAAAACTAGAGAGATTGGATCCCTTAACCAGGACGAAGGACATGAGAGAATCCTGGGAATGGATGTACAGCCTGATGGTGACAAAGGACTTACAAAGTAGCAAACCCAATAGTCAATTACAGACCCGAAACTTTTCAGTTTTTCAGCTGATTTCAGCTCTTTTAATTTCACTTTTCAGTTGGTTTCAGCTCTTTTTATTACACTTTTCAGCTCCTTTTCTTGATAAATCAGCCAAATTTGGGCACTTTGGGGCAGAATTTGATGGTAGCTCTTTTTTTGAAGGTTCAGCTTCAGGTCTGCAATTATATTGCAAATTATGTGATTACAATGTTCTGTACTGCGAATGGTGCACTACATGAATTTTTTGACATTTACTGCATTACTCAAATTTATGTAAAAGTTCAGATTTGATTTTTTAAGGAGTGCAAGTTTTTGAATGCAATATATTTTGAATTTTATATGTGGTGCCCTTTTCATATTTGAACAAAAGTACTTGCATTAATGAATCCAGCTTAAGATCTGATCAAAGATGTTCAATTTTAACGAAAAACGTGCCATGTAAGTGAAAAGTAAACCCTCGCATAATTGTAGACCCATGTCCCGTTCTATACATACCATGTTGTTCCGTATTTCAACTTCCGCAGGAAATAGTGAAACTTGATGGAATAAAAACAGAGCAAATGAGTGGGCAAATAGAAAACATTTAGCCCTGTAGCGGATTTCATTACATGGATGCATGAAGACATTGCCACAACAAACTTGTGCAAACTCACAGGTGTTTTTCCTTGTGTGCGTAACATTATGTGCCCGGTCATTTTGATTGGGGGCCGTTTTTGGTGCAGGTTTTTTCAGGTAACAGGGTAGCAAAGTGAAGAAATTTATAGAAATAGTTGGGTGGCTTTGTGGAATTTAGAAAGAATAGGAAAAGTTTTATTTTGATAATAATCTTAAAATTTATGCTCAAATAGGTCACCATCACCATTAATAGGCTCATTCCACAATAACTTTCAAGCAAAAAATCTGCTTTTTTATTTGACCATATAAACAGGGTTTTCACTCATACGTTTGTTACTTGATATGTGAGAAGCATTTTCTAAACAGAAATTGTGAAGTTTTTCTATCCATGCATGAATGAGCACAAGTTTTAACTCAAAAATGTCACAAACGTTACCAACAAGTTACACCAAAATGTCACAAACATTACCAAACAAAATAATGCATTAAAAGAAATCCTGAGTAAAGATAACAACTTCATGAAATTATTTGTAAATATGTCAACCTTCATCTGTAGAAAGCGCAATACAAAATTTGCTAACATGTCAGAGAAGTTTTACTTTTAAGTCATTTAGAGCAAAAAACCATATCCATGCGATGTCACAAATGGTACCGAACGTTACATGAACTTTATTCATGATTTTGACAACTAATTTGATTTTCAAACACCTACATGAATATATTGGTTCCATTAGTGGGCACTATTATCAACAACAAACTCGTGGATAGAATGTCTATAGAGCTGAAGCTATTTAAAAGTGAAATTTTTCACTTTAGTGGTTAAAAAACAAATGTTACTTTCGAATCGCTAATTAGCAAATTGTTTTCTAAAATTTAAATTTTAATGTATCAAATAGTAAGTTAATAATTCAGAAAACAGATTATTAATGTACTGGGTTTACATCAGCCTTCAGCCAATATTAAAAGGTCCTACCTTATATCACCACTGCCCTTTTTTTTGACTGACTGTGGTTGTTTTTGGTAGATTTTGATATTATATTTTATTAGTATAGGATGGTTAATTTATGCATTTGGTGCAGTTTTGTCGGGACAAAGTAAGTCTAAGGATAATGATGTCCATGGTTTACCAATGCTTCATTTCAAACTCAAATCTTTATTTGAACCAAATATTAAATAAAGTTACATTAATTTTATTCATTCAATGACAAGAAAATGAAATCCTTGTATAATTATGCATTACAAACTTCTTGTTTCTTATGAGTAATTCCATCTTTTTGTTTTACGATTACACATGACTTTCTTTCATCTAGAACTATTAAATGCATTTTAACAAGTCAGAAGAAAAAAATCTTATGTCATATAGAACTAATACATGGACCAGTGAAATCATTTGTAGTGTCATCTCTCTTTAGCTGTATATGCATTGTATATACCAGTCCCGGTATATATCAGTGCATATCCGCTGTAAGCTTAATCCACTCTGCATCATGCATGCATACTTCTATTGCGAACGGTGATAGCTCAATACAACATTGTGTAGATGCATCCAATCCAAGATAAAGGGAAAACACTTTAATTTATAATGCCTTCACTCAGAGTACCTGACAAATACTTTACTGGGGTCAATATCCTGTGTGGATTTTGCCATCAAGTTTGTTTTGAACTCGTGTTGTTTTTCATTTGTAGCAAAATTGAGACAATTTAAATTTATCTTGTATATTTGTCACCATTTTGATTTTAAGAAAAATTTCAACAGGTTTGCAACGTGATGCAGCGTCAAGGCAATCAATTTATTGGTTTTATGCTATTTCCTTATAGTTGATATGATATTCGGTAGATATTTTCAGGTCTTGGTTTTTTTGCTTCAATGGTAATTTTCAAACCTTATTTGTGTTGTTAACGGTCAAAACTCACAGGCAAAACAACTTTGCAATAGGCATTGGAGGGTTAAAAAAGAACCTAAGACTACTGAGTATTACTATTGGAAGTACCGGTATTGTTGTTGTAAGATTGTGAAATAACTTGAAATTTGAAGCTTCTCATTTTTGCTTTTAAAGGTAAATGCAAAAATTATTTTTTAATTTAGTGTGATTTGCCTATGGATTCCCTAATGAAATCTTGTAACTTGATTCAGAAAAAAATGGGGAAAAACACCATCAAACATGGGAGAGGATTACAGCAATTAAAATGAAGTGTTTTATGCAGATCGATACCAGATATTGGAAATGTTTGCTGCTCTGAATCTGAATATTCACTGTGACACACAGCGTGATTTATCATTGCGGCATCCCGACACATCCCTAATAAGTTAAATGCTTTCACACGAGTGTATTCATGTAAATGATTATCCCAGCCTACTGTTAAGTGCCCTGTTCATCACAGCATGATGCGAGGGACTCCGCATGAGATGTACGTCATCATTGCAACAGACAGCATGTGGTACATTATCATTGCTATAGACAGCATGTGGGAGATGCATTTGGTCTGATTCGTGACCTTAACATTTGATGAAGGATAGGGGCACTCGTCCACGATTTTTACGATGGATCAAATGAGTATAGAAAAAGTGATTTGTTTGTGCATCAAGTCTATATCTTGTTAAAAACTCATCTGATTTTGTTTGAACATAAAGCTCTTATGTTACTAAAAATGAAAATGATTAAATGATCAATTTGATGTTAAATTACTTGTTATAATTCTATATTATGAAAATTATTTGAAACAAGGAATGGCGTTTTGATGAAAATTCTTATCAGTAGTTCATAGAAAGATGTTTAACCCAATCTCTTTTTTTAAGGTGTAGGCCCCTATTTCATCATGTGTATAATTCACTTTCAACTAATTGACCTTTGCCACTGAAATGCATTTTTTGAGGTTTAACTCTCCGGTTAATTCTTGTTAAATCTTCAGAGGCAAAAGAAAGCAAGCAACTCTGGGGATGATGCTGTTATGTACATACGTAAGAAATAGAAAATAGGTATACCAATTAATTTTACATCTAATGCCACATCTCCAACACTATAAAGGATTTGGAGGTGAAATTTGGGATTTGGGATCAGAAAATTAAGGGCTTTAATTTGACTTCTGGTTGAACCCTGGGAAATTAGAATGTGATTGTGTCCTACACCTTTAATGGAAATGTCAGCAGTGTTTTTATTTCTAAATTTTTAGTTACGTAATGTGTTGATTTGGATAAGAACTGGTATTCTTTATAGTGATTTCAAATAAAGCATCTTCGATAGATGCAAAAAAATTTCAAATTAAAGATTCAATGCTAGACACGCTGCATTAAAATTGATATTTCACAGGCAGACGTTACTTTCATTCAAAATGCAAATATTATGTCTCTTATAAATATTCAAGTTCAGTAGGAAACAGTATAATTTGATCAATGTTCCTGCATTCTGAATGAAGTGGTATATCGTAAGGTTGGCACAGAAGTGCATAATTGGCACAAGGTTTTTCAAAACAAAAATAAAAGAGGGAGAGTTTTTTTCCAACTTTCAAATTGGTACAATTAAGGCAATAATCAAAAGAAAAAAAGAGGTCCTTTCGTTACTCAGTGTATGGTTAGTCTATCCAGATGGACCTCGCAGGCGAACGCGAAGCGAACTACGAACTACGGCGCTCGCTTGTGAGGTCCATCTAGATGGACTATGTATGGTAAGCGTAATTTATATGGGTCGTTTGTCAGCTTATAAAGGCAATGGAAATAGAAATTAAACATCCTGTTTTAACTTTTTAAAGGGGCATTGGACAAAATTTCGAAATTTTATATTTGTGGATGATTTACACTTCATATGTTAGCAAATAACAGTCAGTTACCAGATATCGGTATCAAAAATTTTGACTTCAGAAAAGTCAAAAATTTGAATTTTTATTTTGTTAGTTGATGAGGCTATTCTCTAAACATATTTATTGATGCTATATATAAAGAAAGAGCCAAAGATTTGTTTGTAAAACATTCTTTTCACGTCATGGATTCAAGATAAATCACAAGAAAATTAAAATTTGCATTATATCTCCTGAAAAAGCCCATTTAAAAAAAATTAACTACAGAGGGCAGTATTTATCGTTGTCGACAACAATAATTAAAAATAAAAGAATATCTAAGTATTTTGATATATAGGGTTTGAATTGACAGTGAAACTTTGCATGCTGTCATTATTACTGCTAATACTTGAAATGATGCAAAAATCTCAAAATGCTTGGGGAAAAATTGAGGATGATGCTGAACTTGTCCAATGCCTCTTTAATTTAATTTAATTTAATTTTAATTTAATCTTTCTTTAGGCAGGGTAGCCCCTTCAATGATAAACACTGATTTCCAAGGAGGCCCTGCAAACAATAGTAAATATAAACAATTTACATGGTAGTTGAACATAAAACAACATAGTTTTATATATACATGAAGTATACATTTTGTACATGGTATAAGCATGGAAAAATCTAATAATATTTACGAACATTTTATAACACAAAGTTGTTTCAATTGATTGACACTAAAATCCAGGCCTTCTCAAATAGCAGCCAAATCCGGCCCGCAGACTACTTTTATTTGGCCCTTCGATCGCTTCTGGAATACAGAAGTATATAGGAAAAGCATTGAAAAAGGTCTTAATTTGGCCCTCCAAGAGGTATTATTGAACTGGCGTTTGTCCTTAATGGCCCGCCAACAAATTTAATTGAGAACCTGTGCTATAATCAGAAAACTTACATCTAACTTCAACAGGGAGATTGTTCCATATTCTTACACTACGGGAATTTTGCGCTGAAAATATACGCTGAAATGTTTTTGGCACTCTGAAACCTCTCTTAATTTTAAAATACAAAGGAAAATTGGCACTCTGAAAAATTTTCAGGTTTTTTTCTGCGTGATTTTCGGAGATTCATGGTTGTGGAAATTAAAGAAATGTGGGATGGACTTAACCACAACCGGTTCTCAATATAACGCAAAATAGAATCTCTGAAAATCATGCAGAAAAATAACTGAAAATGTTCAAAGTGTCATTTTTCCTTTGTATTTCAAATTTAAGAGAGATTTCAGAGTGCCAAAACAATTTCAGCGTATATTTTCAGCGCAAAATTCCCGTAGTGTTACTGCACGAGAATTAAAAGTTCTATTTCCTGCACCAATATTCCATTTAGGTTCATAAAGACAGTTGTTACTTTGACTTCTAGTACCCTTAGAATGAATATTAGACATAAAAATGAACTGAAAAGAGAGATATTCGCACTAAATGGAAACAAAACGTCCTGTTTTCGCATTGTAAGTGCTCAGTTGGATCTGGAAACAGGCTCACATTCCTAACATGTGAGCACCCCTTGCATCAGGGGATACTAATAGTCTCATCTTCAGAAGCTCATCCAGAAGATTTTTCACTCACATAATATTTTCACAATTATTTGTTCCAACATTTATTGTGGTAGGTCGATGGTTGGATGCTTCTTTTCAAAGGCATGACAAAAATAGTTCACATAGCTGATATAGTTTAGAAGGATGTGGTGATAATACTTGCAAATCAGTTTGAGACTGTTTGTGATTTTTTAAATTTTCTGTTGAATTAATTCCAATTGAGTTTACAAAGGCCTATAAGAAGACATATGTAAATAATAAGTTCTGCCGTACCGGTGCATCAAAAAATTACTTACAAATATGTCATGTCTGAAAGGCCACGTACTTACTTATATTGGTTTCATTTGATTTTTAGTAAGGCTCAAAAAATAGTCGGCTTCCAAACAAAATTTTCGCTACCAAACATTTGGTCGTGACGTCACCAAATATTTGCGATCAAATTTAAAGTATGAACCAGTAACAAACATTTGGTACAATGTATATGGCAATTAAATACATGTACAATTTAGCGCGAAATTTTATTTGGTCTAAACTCTGTGTTGAAGTTATTTTGTTTGGAGTTACTCGTCATTTTGACATCACAATCAAATGTTTGGTAGCCAAAGTTTTGTTTGAAGGCCGACTATGTTTTCACCCTAAATGTAGTTCATACATAAAGCAATTATTATTGAAGTCATTAAATTTCCTACAAATCATGAATCTCACCTCACGCAGTATGAAAGACTTTTCTTTTCACACAATCGCCGCGTCCAGCAACCAATCAAGATATGCGCCACGCATTTTCATTACTGATGCGTAGTCACGCTCTCATCCTACGCACCCTGCATATTTGATTTGTAGGAAATTTAATGATTCCAATAATAAGTGCCATATCCAGGGCCATACAAAGGCATGTGAACCATGGACGGTAAACACATTTGTGATGGCTTACCCAAAAAGGGGGACTTCGCAGATAGTATCAATTTTGATTTTATCATTTCATCTGTTACAACATTCTTTAAGCTTTAAGATGACACCTTGCTTGTTGAAATTGATCAAGGCGATCAAATCTTATAACAGAAAATCTGCCAGAAATTCTTATTATTTTCTTTATTTTTTGCTGCCTAATTTCACATGTATCTTGAAAAGTGTTCTGTCACAAAGTCCCCCTTTTCGGGGTGAGTCATCACATTTAGAGTTCCTACATCAGACCAAATACATGTTTTGTTCCAATATATATACTGTTCTTATTTAATATATTATTTTTATATACCATTCTTATTTAATGTTCATAACTCAATAGCAGGAGGATAAGTTTACTCAAACTAACAACGGGATATAAATCCTGGGACAGTTGTTTATTCAATATAGGAGCGTGGCCGAGCGGTTAGAGCACGGGTCTCGTAATATAGTGTTGGTTCGAGCCCCGGATGCGGCGGGTTTCGTCTCCTGGTTTCCTTGGGCAAGAAACTTTACTCTATACTTGCTCCGTGGTTCAGAAGTCACGTAAAGCCGTTGGTCCCATGTGCGAATAGAATCCTTCGTGGGATCTGCCCATCATGCAAGTACAGTGTAAATCAAATCAAATCAAATCGAAAAATTAGTAAAAAAAAATTAGTAAATCACTCCAATATTAGAATTTTTGTCCAGCTAGGGTCTCACAAAGAGCCAGGGCACAAGTGCCCCCTGCCCTCTGCTTTGTACGACCCTGCTATATTTGCAACGAATAAGTCATTTTTGTCATTTCCAAAAAAGCACATGGCACTTACAGATGCAATTCATGATTTATATGATTTGATTAAAATCTTATTACTCTTCTATCTAGAGATAAAAGGAGATGAATACAATAGATATGCATGCTGAAAATTTCTACTTGATTCTGATGATTTGTTTTTAACTAACTTAGAAGCTTTAGAGTGTTTGAAAAAGTCTTTTAAAAATCTCTATAGAGTCCTGTAGTATAGTTGCAACTGCAATTACATTCTTACTCAATTTCTCTCAAAAATGGAAAAAAAGAAATAACCATTTTAGATTTTTAATGTATAAAATTCAAGGATTTAAACAGCTAAAAATTGAATTTTGATAGAGATGATCTTGGTATGCTTTATGGATTATAAATTGCCCTTTAAAAAAACAGTTATCTACAACTAATGATCTGTCAAATTGTCATTCATTAGATAAACCATTTTTAAGGGGTTTTCTCAGAGATGCAGTTGCTTACGACTGCGGGATAATGATTTCTTTAGTAAATAGTAAAAATATAAATATATAAATAGTAAAAAATAAACAAAATGTTTGCATCCGTTTTGCGTGCGCAAATTTCAATGCACACTGTAACGCATGCTTTACCAACGCGTTTGGTTAATCACACGCCACACTGCGTAATATATACGTGGGAAATTTGCAGATGCAGATGTGCCATCAAAGTAATCAAATTTTATCAACAAATGCCTGTTTTGGTCATTTTTCTTGAAAACTAACTATTTTTCAGTATTTTGAAGTGCGCAAAAAGTGCTTTAACATATGTAAAATTAAAAAAAAAAAATGAATGGAGCATTTACTGTTTTACAAGCGCATAATGATCGACGTTTTGAAGCTTTCCCTATACTTTGTATGGTAAATCGGGTGATATTTTTGGAAAATATGTACTTTTTGAAATGCCTGTATCTCAAAAACGAGCACAGTGACCTATATTTTTCATTTTAGATTCGTTATAATTATCAGCATAAATAAATCTACCAAATACTATTTTTTTAAGAAAATAAATGGAGGCTGTGCATCTTTAAGAAAACCCCTTAAATGTAATTTAGCAAATTGTCCACAACCTTACGTGGCTTTCGATCCTTCTATTTGGTTTGTGCAAATCTCTCTGGATGGGTATCAAAACAAAGACGGACATTGATGTTGTGAATTATTGAGTGAAATGGGGCTGCCAACATCTAGGTGAAAATGTCTACTTGCAGACATAACAGACAGGAATCTCGCAAATTTGTGTTCAGCTGTAACAACTTACAGTATCAAAAAATCTCTATCTGGACCAGTACAGCACATGTAAGGCTTCTAAACATGGCTGTAAACCAAATGCTTCAAAATATCTGTTTCTTTAAATTTTACCATAATTTTCTTCAGTGTTTCATTAAAACGTACTTATCTGATTCATTCAATATGTGATTGCCCATTAGGCTGTGATCACATTGAACTATACTATTCGGGTATACGGTGCATGATTTAACTTGGGCACACGTACATAGAGTCAATCGAACACATGAATTTGATGCTACCGGGTCACATAAGAGGGCACTATTCGAAAAAAACGTATAGCTCGCCGTGCCTATATGAAATATAGCCATCGAAAAAAGCGTATAGCGAATACTGTATATCGTATAGTTCTATGTGATCGCAGCCTTACAAATGAGCAGTAGAGCAGTCAGCCTTCTCTCAACTTTACTATTTTGAATATTTGTAAACACTATGTAGGATTAAAATGACACCTTCATGAAATTCACTCCACATCCAGTTGTCAAGTGATGGCCCCTCAAAAGTTGTCATGGAGCGCAAGGTTAAACTAAGATAAATATGTTCAATGATCAGTAAGCCACATGCTTTTATACTGATGGTCTTGAAACAAAATGTACATTGTACAATTTTATATATATCTGTTCAGGGGCGTCGGAAGGAAAATAAAAGTGGTGCGGCCTGTAGGTTGTTGTTTTTCAAAAATAAGGAAGCAACTTAGCCCCGAATTATTATGGTCAGAGCATTAATACCATAACATAGTACTTTACAAATGTGCCAATCTGCAACCTGTCACATGTATTTTGCTCCATATCTGAAATTTAAAAATGCCAAATTTATGAAACGTTCATGATAAACAGTCACGATTTCACTTCAATTTTGCCGCGATATTTCATTCAATTAAACAGTTTATGTTCAACCCATTCTATACATTGATCAATACACTCCCGGTCAAAAGTGTTTGCGCACAAAACCTTTAACCAGCCATATCTCAAGAACCGTTCATCATTTACGCCAATTTTTCGGAATTATATTTTACATGTATAGATCTAAAAAACTCAACAAGAATTGCATTTATCGCATTTGAAAATATGGCTTGCTAAACATATTGTGTACTTTCTTCTGCACACAATAAACGGAATTTAAATACATAACTTCACATTTGTTGGATAAGTTATTACCTGAATATGTTCTTTTCGGCTACACGGTGATAACGAGCAATGAATAATAAACTACATAGGTACATATCAAAAAGTGGGTGTGGTGTATTTGTATAATTTCCAGGAAATCGGCCATTTTTATGGTTATGGAAGATCAAATATCAGAGGAAACATAGATACATTAAAGCACCTATAGAGTCTTGATCGTTTGATATAATTATTACGTTTTTGCCCGTATTTAAGCGTGCGCAAACACTTTTGACCGGGAGTGTATACTTTTCACAGGTCACCTTGTCTGTAATCACCTCAAATCATGCCCGATTCATTCTATTGGCATCTTAATGTAAGTTTGACAGGAGAAAAGTACTGTAAATTAATTATAGAAATATCTAGACGATGACAACATGTGCTGTAAACCTTTACACATATCACTCTAGTACAAAAGGTTATGAACTTTTCTGCCGGTCAATTAACAAGGTATCTGTACTGTCAGTATACGCAAAGTATCATGTTATCCCAAGATAAACTTCTATGATGGGGGTGCGATGGGGAGGCTCAAGCGTATTCGGGATATTCAGGATTGTTCTTTTTCACTAACACAAAAGGTTATGAACTTTCCTACTGGTCAATTAGCAAGGCATCTATGCTGTTAGTATGCATGTATCATGTTATCCTAAGGCAAACTGGTATGATGTTGAGGAAACAATGGGGAGGCTCAAGCGTATGTACTTATAAAATCTTGGCATTAAAAGATCATCTGTTGGTAAATACATGAATATGTTCGTCCTCAACCAATTTTAGTGGCAGAAATTAGAAAGTTAATTTTTTACAGGACTCAAACAGACCCAAATATCACCCATGTTTAAGCTCTGTGGCTCACGATGCCATTGCATATATCTAAATTCTGATACACGTATCAGAATTAGGATATAGAGGGGTTTCCGAATTCTCATACGCCTGTTGTTGCGCAGGTAACAAATTGATAGCGCAAGCTGCCGAGTACATGCAGAAAATCTTTCTTGCATATACGATAAATGTATCTGTGAAAATGTCATTTCTATCCGTGCAATTTCAGCGGAACAGCTTCGCAATATGTCCAGATCACAGAAAGCAAAATAATTTGGCCAAATCTTTGTTAGAATTAGATGATAAATACCTATATAAATGATGATATTGTTATTGAATTTTGTACATACCGCTATGGTGCGCGGCGAAGCTGAATATTAATTTCAACTGATAACCCGTATCAGCTGTTTTTAATCCAAATTCAGATACGGGTATCAGAATATTGATACGGGGTATCTAAATTCAGATACGTATCCGAATTGTGAGTTCTGCCGAACCGATATGCAGTCATGGGCACCAGTTTAATCCATAACATTAAAAAAGTTACTTTCTCTTTATGCTGATGATATGCAACAATGGGGCAAGCTACACAAAAGCTTGGGATGTCTACCTAATGACACGTCAACCAGATGTGGATTTATGCTGCGTATTCAACTACGCATATGTATTTCTGCTTGGGCATTATACCTATCCGTCCTACCAAGTCGCTCGTAAACGTGCACACTGTTAGAACGCGGATTAAAATTTTAATCAACACGGATTACCTAGTGAACCACTCATTTGTTGGTTAAAAAGTTTAACCAATAAGCTTAAAATTTTAATCCCCATTAGCAGAAATTTAATCTTGTTGGTTAAACTTTTTAACCCACAAATGAGTGGTTCACTAGGTAATCCGCGTTGATTAAAATATTAATCCGCGTTCTAACGGTGCACACTCATAGTGTGTGAGAGGCACAAATGTATGCACATGGATTTTACATCCAAAGCCCTTGTGTAGCAGTCCCCAAACATTGTAGCATGTTAATGATTGAAGTTCATTGCTCTTATAGAAACAAACCGAATCAAATGAAGATTAAATGAGAAGCGGTATGTTGTTGACATTAGCATCCGATTGGTCAGTGACTTGTATTGTTTCATGGGTAACTGAATAGCTCATTCAGGCAGATGTGGGTTAACTATGGACTTGGTTTACACCTAATTGACCAAAGTGTGGTGAATCAACTTGGAGTGGAAAAAAGGGCATGAACACTTAAAGGGTATAGACAAAGGTAACAAAATATAATGTTTAGCATTTGGTTTTTAAAAAGAAGCAAACATATTATGATTTAGTCATTCTCTACTTAGAGCAATTTATACTTTTCATGGGTCTCCTTGTCTCAGAGTTTTTCAGAGTAGAAATATCTAGACGATGACGAAATATGCAGTAGACCTTTACACATCTCTCTCCAGTACATAAGAATATGAACTTTCTACTGGTCAATTAGCAAGGCATCTTTGCCGTCAGTACACACAAAGTATCATATTAGAGGAGGATATCCCAAGAAAAACTTGTATGACAGGGGGGGGGGGGGGTGAGGAAGACAGATGAGTGGTGGGTTGGCTCAAGCATATTATTAATAGTATTCTTGGTTATTTTTCACTAGTACAACGACCATCATTGCTTTTAGTATACACAAAGTATCATGATATCCCAAGATACCCTGCGGAAACTACAGGGAGGCTCAAGTGTATTTGCGTTATAAAATCTTTGTCATTTAACTGGCCAGTAACTTAAAGTATTATCAGTTTGCTTAATATGTAATGATTTGATGTACATGGTCATGTTTCTTGTAACCCAAGTGACAGAAATAGGTACTGGACATAGAGTTATAGAAGAGGAGATATCAGACTTGTTGCCATTTTTATTCCTGCATGGGTATCAAATTTTTTTTACCGCTGGTGCATAAGATTTTGCTTTAATGCATGAATATTGACAAAATGGACATATGCAGTTTGGTGTATCATTTGCAAAAAGTAAACTTTGCAACGGTTAGTTTTAACATGCGACCAAATTTCTGCACCTAAAGATCATTTTGATGGGACTCAAGCAGACTGAAATACCCCAATTTGATGTTCATGTATGACAATGCCATTACACACGGGGGTATGTGAGGTGGGTATCTGCCCATTAAAAATGGTTTGCCTCGTATATATATATATATTTTTTTAAGAAAAAAGTACCGGGAAGGTGAATCAAATTGGTGAAAGAAGAATAAAAGTACAGTGGATATACCCTAAACAAACAAAAACATTTTAATATTTGTAACAGTAACAAAGATACTTTATCTCTGTGTTTACAGACCATTCTGTTGAGTTAATGATCAAAATTCATCACCCTTATTAGGAACAAGCCAAATCAAAATGTAGATTTAATGAGAAGCGGTATATTGTTAACATTGCAGATGATCTGGTCAGTGACATGTATTGTTTCATGGGTAACTGGATAGCTCATTCAGACAGATATGGTTAAATGTGAACTTAGTTTTCACCTAATTGACCAAACTGGAGGTGAATAAACTTGCTTTAATAGCTTTTATTTATACATTTTTAAAACCGAAAAAAAGCTATCTTATATGTGACCCGTCATATTGAAAGGTACCTTAAGAATCCAAAATTGATTTGTTGGTCTCATCTGAAAGATTATATTTTAAGCTTTAAAATGACACCTTGCTTTTGGTTATTGGATGCTCGATTGCAAAGTTACATCCAAATTGGTAAAAAGCATCGGGCTGATTCAGAAAACTATAGTTCTGAGAAAATTGAGTTTAAAGTTTCTCTGTACTGGTAAAACTTAAATGGAGAAAGGATTTTTATCTGGGGTTTTAAAATACTTGTATTATGTTTTGGATGTTGGAACCTGATTAATATGATAGAATACACTTCAAAGGTAACTTTGAACGTTTTTGATGAAATTAAAAATTCAACCTTGGACGTGATTTTTGACTATGCTCGGCTTCAATGGCCTGTATCTCTCAATTTTACTATGCTAATAAGGTTCCTTTTGATATGACGGGTCACATATTATCTATATGATTCTATATGTGATAACTCACCCTGAAAAGGGGAACTTTTCGACAGAACACTTTTCGAGAAACTTGTGAAAATAGGCAGCATAAAATAGGAATTTCCAGCAGATTTTCTGTTGTCAAATTTGATTGGCGTGATCTATTTCAACGTGAAAGATGTCATTTAAAGCTTAGAAAATGCTTCAACAGATGAAATGACAAAATCAAAATTGATATCATCTGCAAAGTCCCCCGTTCGGGTGAGCCATCACATATATTCTATATCCACATAGGAACTCGATACAACTTGCAAAAATAACTTTTGATAAAAAGGTTGCGTACCCAACTCTGCATAAAATGTCAGTGCCAATTAGTCTTGAGCAGCTGTTCATAGTACATAAACATCCTGGCTATCAGGTGCATTGATGATGCACCTTGTGAGCAAAGAGAGAAATGAAGGTCATCGTGTCAGCAGAATGGAGCTTTGAAAATGACCTTTTTCTCCTGGGGGGGGGGGTTACTTACATTGACAAGGTATACATATATGTGCCTGCCTTTTTGGGGTGGATTTTTCACAGATTTGGTATAGCCATCGGGTGTTTTTCATCTCAGATTAATGCTCCCAATTTTCATAAATTGGGTGCTTTTTCGGGCAAATTTGCAAAAAAAGCACCCAATTTGAGTACAATCGGGTGCTTTTCCATCAAAATTGGTATATTGATGGGTGGGTTTTTGAGCCAAAAATAGGTATAGAGATGGTCAGTTTTTCAGAGTCCAGCAGGCACATACCCGTGCTCTCTTTTTTTTTTTTAAGAACCCCCCCCCCCGGTCTTTTTCTCCATTGCACTATTTTGCTTGCATGTGTCAACTAAGTTTTTTGAAGATTGATGTTGAAGCTTCCTTGGTTATTTTTGAAACCCTGTTTTTTTAAAGGTTTTGTTTCATCAAATCTTTTAGGAAAATGTGTTTGAAGATTAATTTACCGGGTGAAAGCTTAACGTTGAAGCTTCCTTGATTTCTTTGGAAACCATATTTTTAAAAAGGTTTTGTTTCAGCAATTCTTTTATGAAAATGTGTTTGAAGATTAATTTACCGGGTGAAAGCTTAACGTTGAAGCTTCCTTGATTTCTTTGGAAACCCTGTTTTTAAAAAGGCTATGTTTCCAGCAAATATTTTAGGAAAAGGTGTTTGAGGATTAATTTACCAGATGAAAGCTTAATCTTGAAGCTTCCTTGACTTCTTTTGAAATCCTGTTTTTAACCCATGCACGCAGTGCCTGGGTTTATCTAACCATGATCATGTCTATCG
>JXSR01S010014.1:162454-174885 GCA_000969725.1 Ophiothrix spiculata
GTTACTGGTAACCATAAATACTGAGATAGAGGAATTTGATTGAAATCACCAGAGCCGTGTCACTCAGCAGCCAATGTGAATTTATGGTTACTGGTAACCATATATACTGAGATAGAGGAATTTGTTTCAAATTTCAACATTTCTTTGCTTTTGGGGGCACAATCACTGCGGTAAGTTTGTATGGTCTTGATGTTCCCATAGACATAGTACCAACAAAATTGTCATGTGTGAAAAAGTTAAAATTTTGGAATCAGGATGATGGGCAACCCCTTTAAGATTACTTTGATTAGTGTCACATTCAATATAGGTATTGTTGCACACTTGCAATAGAGAGGCTCTATAAAATCTTTGTTGTTTCCAAAATGCTGGATCAAAACCCCAATGAGGTCATTATGGATGACAAGTTGAATGATGTTGCCATCTCTGATGATGGTTTTCAACAAGCTGTATTCACATTTGTGTGCAATGTTATTTGGTAAGTCTCACTTTGATTTAAAATGGTAGAAAATAATGTATTATGTGGCACCTTGGAATTGAGACTATTCTACAGTATTGCAATATTGCAGTGTGAGTGCTACAAGTCTTCATACAATTGGCACATGGGAAATTATTTATGTGACCTATCTGGTTTTAGGCTATTTGATGATTTGTTAAAAATAGTGTGAGTGCTACTAATCCTAACACAAAGGGCGCTTTGGAAATGGCTTGGATTGAGGCTATTTTATGATATTGCTGAAGTGTAGTGTGACATAATAGGCTAAAGAGACAAATTTTCCATGTTATGGAAATTCAGCAGAAATCACAGAATTTGAGGTACAACACGGAAAATGGCATTTGAAGCAAAATATTTTAAAACCATGCCTTAAAATGTCTCTCAAAAAGAAAAGTATTTATTTGACAGAAACATGCTTGCATAGCACTATGTTGTTCTAGGATTATAATAAAATGCATTTAATTAAGGTTTTTGTTTATTTGAAGCAAAATATTTTAAAACCATGCCTTAAAATGTCTCTCAAAAGGAAAAGTATTTATATGACAGAAACATGCTTTCATAGCACTATGTTGTTCTAGGATTATAATAAAATGCATTTAATTAAATTTTTTGTTTGTCTGAAGCCCCTGGAGCATATACACTTGTTGTGCAAATTAGATAATAGGAAATGACTTTTTCACCCAGGGTTAAGACTAAATATAGTACAACTGCTATAATTCCCAGCCCTTTTGATAGCTGTGGAATTGTCACCTATATATTTTTTCAAAGACCATCTTCATATAAGATGGTCATGCATATTTCTTTTCCAGCTTATTATTGGAAGCTCGTGTGGTCTAGTGGAATAGCGCAGGACTCCGAATCATGAGATCGCGAGTTCGAGCCCCGCTACGGCCAACAAGTTATGTCCTTGGGCAAGGCATTTAATTCTCATTGCTTCGTCGACCCGAGCGTTATATGGGTAATTACTAGGAATATAGTCGAGTAGCGCCGTCCGATAACAAGGACATTGTAAATGGCAGCTGACCGTGTTCTATTGGTAATGTAATAATTGTCATAAGCGCTTTGACCCGATGTTCAATCGGAAAAAGCGCTATATAAGTGGGATAATTATTATTATTATTATATATAAGGCTGCGATCACATAGAACTATACTATTCAAGTATACGGTGCACAATTTTACTTTTGCACGCGTATAGATTCAATCAAACACATGATTTTGATGCTACCAGGTCATATAAGAGGGCACTTCTCGAAAAAAACGTATAGTACGTCGTACCTATATAACATAGCCATCGAATAGCGTATAGTGTATACCATATACTTCTGTGTGATCACAGCCTTACATACAATGATTATACGGAAAATTACTTACATTTCCATATCAATACAATTTTATACAATAAACCTTTTTGAAAAATCTTATAGTATACTCATGAACATTTCCCCATTGATGTGTTTGTATTTGTATACTCTTAATTTAAGAGTTGTTTTAATGCATATTTCTTTTCCAGCTTATTATTGGAAGTGCAATTTTTTTCCCTTGAAAATATAACTCAAACTTTGTAACCCTTTAATTTGGGTCTGATATTATGTTTGCATATTCACACTTATATCTGTTTTTGCATACTTGTTACAGGGCAGCCTATGCTAAAGAAAAGGGTGAAATGGCCGACTTAGCTGCATCAGAAGCCAGAGAAGACTCGATCAAAGCCCGACTCCGATCTAAGGAACTCACCGCTGCTCTGCCTCCACGTGGAAGTATGTACAGCGATGTTTTCTTGTTGTGTTATAGTTTTAATGTCCCCGAACATTGGGCAAACTACATATATAAGAGCATGGATCTGCATCAATATAGATTGGTATAGATTTTATTAATGCAGATTGGGTCTACACAATGGAACAATCAGTTCAGATCTTGTAATGTGTGTGTATGTGTCAGTGCCATTTGTGTCAAACCTACGTGTTCTGCAAAGTCACCCATCAATGGTCAATGCTGATGCACTTTCAGGCGTGTAAGGTGCTCGTTTCACCCATTCACCAAGTATGGAATGATGTGGATATCAGAAATCTAGATTGATGTAGATCCCAGCTCTCGTGTAGCCTGCTCTAAAGTTAATATGTCAGTTTCTTTGATTTACCTAAATTCGTGTTGTGGTTTATGTTTGAAATATAAAAAGTAATATTTGGTGATTTTTTTGTAAATTTTGTGATGATGTTTCTATATCCTTTGGGCGCTATAATAAATGCTTCATTTTTTTGGCAAATTTTCTATTTGTTTAAAGGTAGGATGGCTGACGCTTGAATTGATTTGCTTTCAAATTTATTTTGGAATATATTTGTATAATTCTTTTTGCACTCATCATCCAATGTCACCTGCGCTTCATTCTAAATGTTGCTTTAATTTGTGTTGCGCTGATCTATCCCATACCTATTCATTTGATAACATGTTTTCCAAACTGACACATACGGTCGAACAGAATTCGGCATAGATGGTTATTTCATATTAAAACTAAGTAATCTGAATTGATAAGTCCTTTCCTGTTTTGCAGTGTCAGTGACCGCACTATGTGTCCTTTCCTACAGTCAGCAGTACTCAAGGCAAACATTAAACATCAGTTTCAAGCTAATTTTAGATACTTTATACTATTCACATCCTTCAAATTCATTGATATTTTTAAGAGCTTGAGGAATATGTTTAAAAGAAAAGCGAATTGGATTTCTATTACCGTATTCTTACACTGAGCTGGAAAAAACAAAGTTTAAAAGAAAAAACAAGATTTCTTAAGTTTATTATTTGTATCCATAGATTTAGAAGGTAGATACCACCAGACTATGCACCATTTTTTAAAGACAATGAAAATGGCACCCAATTGAGGTGTTTTCATTTCGTCAGTAAGTGCAAGAAAGTTGTATCTGCAATGACTGCCTTAGCTAGGTTTTATTAATTTAACACTTAGTCACAAGAATGTGAAAAATCCCTCAAAATGTCCCTGTCTTGCGTCAGTGGTTCTTGAAATGTTTCTTCAGGTGACAGTGCCACCATTTCAAGAGCCACTGAAAATCAGCTATTGCAGATACAACTTTTTTGCACTCACGTGACGATTATAGGTTAATAAATGCGCATTTCATACGCGAGTGAAATGAGACAAATCAATGCACGCGCGGTCAATTTTGATGCGTCCAATTCACAAGGCCTGTAGGGGCCGAGTGCATTGGACAGCAATCAAAATTTACCGCAAGTGCATTGATTTTGTCTCATTTTACGAGAATTATGGAATGCAAATTTATTAATCTAATTCATACACAACAGAAAAATAATATTGGATCTGTTGTGAAAAGAAATAAGGCCCATAATATGACCATCAGAATCCAAAACTTCACAAAACTAAATAAATAATCACCCGACAAAAACAATGAAACATTCATACGCACTAAACGCCCGCCACGCAAACCTGAACGCAACACGCGCAGTGCATTTTGAAGTTCCACTGCACTCCGCGTACTTTATATCCTTGCGTTCTGATTGGCTAGGTGACACGCGGAGCACACGCGGAGTGTATGAATTTGATCTTGTACCTCTGTGCCTGAAGTGGATTTCAGTCTGAACCCAAGTTGACCTGAACACCTCTAATTTAAGTCTTATTTCTGATGATGCAATAACACTAGGTGGTATAATACGCAGTTTGTTATCTCCCCCTGAAAATTTATGGATTTATCTGATTTGGAATTTGAGAACTGTCAAATTTATATGAAGCAAAATAAAAGTATGGTGAAATACTCACTCTCTCAGAGTATGAAATATAAATTTACCATCACTTCAAAAAAAAAAATACTAGAGTTTCTGTTTTGAATTGTTTTTTATGATAATTTTCCATTTTTACAGCAAAATAGGTGGCAAAAATGTTTACTTTTAGCCAAATTAAATATCATTAATTTTGACAGGCTTTTGCTTTAATTTTGCACGCATTTACTGTTGAATTTATGTGAGTGTGGGTATGAGTCTTCCAGCAAAGACAAACAGACAAGCAAAGTGCTAGACACGTCAGTAAGAACTACCAGTAGGTTTATAATAAATACATGGAAGTATTTGACATGCAATGTTTTTCTATTTGACAAAGCTTTGGGAATTTACCTGTGAAAGGCGTTTTTCTGTCGCATTTATCCATACCAATACGATTCTATCGGAGAAAATGCTAGAGGTATGCCAATGCTTTTTTGCCGTCATGGTGAAAAACGTTATCAGTTTCATATCTTAACTGGCTTGGACAATAGGTTATAATGGTGTCATTTTCCACTAAATGTAAACAAGTTTACTTACTAAAAAATCCAACATCTCTTTAGGATAAAACACTGAAGGGATTTTCACCATTACATAGAGGCAAATATTATAGATATAAATTTGTTTTAAATTGTTATTATTCATTGAAAATTATGATACAATAGAACTATATCATCTTAAATGGTATACAATAAATTGGGATACATTGTGGCATTTTTTATGTGATTTTCTCATTTTAAGAACAATTTTCATAGATTATACAATAATGAGGTTTTTTTTTTTGAAGCAGTTAGAGGATCATTCTTGGCTACATTTGTGTAGGCCTAAAGAGAAAAATGATTTCCTTCTGTTAGCAGGTGACTGTTAAATGAAGACATGAGACCTAAGACCTATCCCATTGGATTGTATGCACTCTATCATGATGCTTAATCACAAGAACTGTTGCGCAATATAATATTGGAAGTTAAAGGGGCAATTCATGATACACTTTTCACCTTAAAGGTCACCTCTATTAAATTTGAGTTTTTTAGCTTATAAGAATCCTCAAGTGGTATTTGTTACGATCCCCAAACCATTTTTTCATACGTGCTTGCATTTTTGAGAAAAATGAGAAAATGTGTCATTTTCTAATTATTGCCGGGGCCCCAACAGCAATTACAACACATTAGTCTATGGGGATTTTCAAAATGCTGAAAAGCTTGTAAACTTAGAAATATTTATGTTGTACTCTTCTTTTTATTTACCTAGAAAAGAGGCCACATCAAAATCATGAATTGAACCTCTAAGTCTTGGGTCTTGTTTTGCTGCCATTGTCAGTGAATCACACTGGTAAATGACAAAATGGAACCTACATCTTCATCTTCAACATTTGTTGTCATATTGTAACTTGTTTTCTCCCAAATGTCTGTCATCTTTTTCTTTTCTGCTTATCTACAACTGAATTTTAATTTGAATACCACATGTTATTATAACCTACCCAGTATTCAGAATATGTGAATCTATAAAAATGTTACCAATGCTCCAGGAATTGCGCAAGAATTACACAGAAATCTTCTCGATGCTATATGACAAGTAATTATAAATTAATATAAAATCAACCGGGCTTATCCATATGGCATCAACAATGATATTAGACTTTTCCAAACTTTTTCTATTTCAAGTTGGGGCATATGCAAAAGATTTGGCATGAGACCCAGGGGATAATCAAGTTTTTTGAGTAGGGACACGTCACCGCAATTGTTTACTGAACACCTCTCCCCCTCCTCCTCTCTTCGGGTATGAGAGAGGGTTTTTTATATATGGCAGGTGTTTGTTTTCCTGGAGGGAAATTTAAGGGGTCATTGTTGGAGATGTATAAGGCCAATAATGGCTGATAGTTCTTAAGAGGTTAAGTTTGTGGAGAAATACTATAGCTTCCCAGAAGTTGTGCACAATGGTCTGCAGTTGTATTGTGCATCTTTGATGGTAGAATATACACCGGGTGGTTGGACAATTTTGTTTTGAACTGTTTGTAGTTATCAGACTGTCTATTTCAAAGACATGACTTTCCCAGTGGTTTTACGGAACACTTTGAGCTACAGTTTTACCTTTTACCTCAATTAGCTGTAGGAATTTAGGCAAGTAATTGTTAATCCCTGGTAAATTATTGTTGACCGTTGCCCCTTGCTACAGTTTATTCAACTTTGTTAACTTCTAAACCATCCCTTTAATTGCCATATTTCCATCAATGGCAGAATATGCATGGGAGCTCAAGACAAGGTCAAGAATTGCATCACATGATGTATCGTTATGCGAGTTCAAGAAAGTTGTCTCTGCAATGGCTGCCCTAAGTTATATTTATTTTATGCCTTGTCACAAGAATGTGAAAAATCCCTCAAAATGTTCCTGACTTATGTCAGTGGTTCTTGAAATGGTTCTTCAGGTGAAGAACCACTGACCCAAGACTGGAGATTACAATTAGTGTGCAATCCAAATTTATGACAAATGGCAGCTATTGCAGATACGACTTTCTTGAACTAACATGATTGTATTATGACTGATTCTATAAAAATCTGCATATCAGACATGTGCAGTGACACAATTCTTGCCCATGTTTTGAATTCAGATATTCCACTAGTGACAGAAATATGCTAATTATAGGAATGGTCTATTTGTTACAAAAACATACTGTATTCGGATTGAAACCGGAGTCGAAACTGTACAGATTGTAATAGTAAATAATATCACTTAAATGAGCAACTTATAGTGTTCACACCTAAGGACCAGGTCACACATCACCAGATAGTGCCCAACGTACACTGTTTTGTTAATCGATATGAATATTTAACCAAAACAGTGGCCATTAAGCTGCGATCACATAGAAGTACATAATATTCGGTATACGATTCCGGGAGAGGCATTCATATTTGAAATTGACAGGGAATATCCTCATCACTAAACACATGAGTGTCGCCCTAGGAGCAGCCAGGAGCGAATAACATACAAATGCGTATACTTCTTTGTGATCACAGCCTGAGGTATACGTTTGGCTCTATGGGTGATTTGTGACTGAACCTAACAGAATTTACTACCATCTGGTTCAATGCAAAGTGATATTTTTGGTTTGATCAGTATGGTGTGACTTCTGCTTTAGTGTTGGTCATTTTCATCATCACTGAGAGAGATTGAGTGCTAGTGAGTTAAGTCACATTTTTATGCATGATGGCAAGATTTTGATCCATTTTTGAAATGTTAAAAACATGATTTTGCTTTTAAATTTGATCATATTGTCATGCATTTATTTGCCAGCCATTTCAGAATTGCATGCCATTTTACAAATCAGTTTTAATTTAAATAATATATTTGTCCATCCAATATTTTGATATTCAATTCCCATTTTTACTAATATTCTCAATCCATTTTTTGTCTCTTTTCCTCTTTTATTTCTTCTTGTGTGTTATGTCGTGTTGTGTCCATGTCTGAAGGTGAAGGTGATATAAAGTTAGATCGCAAAAAGAGCTTCTTTGGCCGACATATGGGGGGCATGGACAGAAAGAGTCGCATGCGTGGCACTCTGGTCCAAGTCAAAACCGGAGATACTCACCTTAGCGTTCCCGTACAAAACGACAAGCCGGGGACATCAAACGAGTGGGACGGCAGGGGTTCAACCACGCCGTTTGACACCTCTAACATGCGGCAGGCTAGCTCAACTGGGAACCTTTATGAAGGTATACAGTACTGATTATTGAAATGAAGATATTACTTGCAGTTAATTTTAGCATGGGTTGTTTCTTTATTAGCAACTTGCTTGGTATTTTTGCTAGGTTTTTAACCGCTGCATGGTGTTTGCATGTTGTATTTTTTGCTTTTTGAATTCTAAAATGGGATGAAAGAAGGATAAGTCCTGCTATAACTTACCCCAAATATGCATCTAAGCATATATTGTTTCTTTGAAGGTTGTTCCACAGTTAAAGGTGCAATAACAATAAAATACTATCCTTAAGCAATTTTTCCAACTTTATTTATTTATCGGTATATGCATGTATGATTTTTCTTGGAAGCCTGTTCCAAAGTAAAGGTGAATTGATATTCAATATGATCCAAGATTTTTTTTTTCAAAAATGAGCAGTGAGGAAAGTCTTGCATGTTATGTATTTTTGTTATGGAGATTATAGGTTGGGATTTAAGAAGACCCTGATTCCTGTTGTAAGTTTTCCTTGCTTGTGCACCCAAGCATGAAGTTTCTTGGAAGATTTTTAAACAGTAAACGTCAGTGACATAACAGATGGGGAGCGGAGGCAGGTGGGGCAGAATGCCCACACCAGGAAATTGTTTATCAAACTACCAGGAAAAGAGAGGGGTAAAAGATGAGTAAATGAGGAAGAGAAAGGAAAATTGAAAATTTAGTCAGCAAATGGAAAAATGGGACCAAAACTCGTTTTAAAATGTCAGCCCAAACTAAGAAACCTTCTTTTTTGGTCAGCTTTTAAAATTGACTGAATTTCTTTTCTTCTCTTCTTGGTTACAAGTTCAACGCCCCTGGTTGGGAAAAGCAAATATGGTTTGAAGTGTGTGTGCTTTATGTTTTTGTAGCCTACAAAGTAGGAAAAAGATTACTTGGAAAAGCCCATGATGTGTCTTAAAGTTTGAAGTATGTCTCTGTAACCCATAATGGTATTAACTTCATTAAGTTCATTCTTTATTTCCATAAAAATACATAAAAAATATAAAAAACAAAAGACATTATGGAGGAAAGGACTAGAAGGCCAATAAGGCCCGTTAATAGTCCAACCCTGTATAAAGTTACAGACTATATCCTAGATAGGAGACAACAAAATAAATCACAGGATAATCAATCAATCAAGACATAACAAATGACAAGCTCAAAAATTACTCGATTACTTAGTTGAGGATCATACTTTGCTTAAGTTGATAACGAAATTTCTTTATACTGTTTGATGCTTTTAACTTTGTTGAAAATGAATTCCAAAGGATGGGGCCACGTGTACGGATTGCATGATCAGTAAAAGGTGATGTTCAGATTGTTTACATGTTTTGTTTGATAATTGTGTGTGGTATGTCAAAGAACAATAGTTTTAGTTTTAGTTGTTTAGTGTCCCAATTAAGGTAACTTAAAAATCTTGACAACTTTTAATGATGAAAGTTTTTAGCTCTTAATTGTGAATTTCCAGCAATGAAAAGTTCTCCATAGTTTTGAGTGAGTGTGAATATGTAAACAGTTATTTATTTATTTATTTATAACATTCGGATGAAAGCCAGGCTAATCCCAATAGTGCAAATGCATTAAATTCAAGGGTTGCCTCCATGGTGTGAAAGACAGAATATTGGAAAGAATTTTAGATTTTAGATGCAGGAGGAAACCGAAGTGCTCGGAGAAAACCTGAGAGGACGAGTATGGATCGACAATCCAATTCACGTACATCCTAGGTCTGACCAGGAATCGAACCCGGGCCGCAGCGGTGAAAGGCGAGGGCAGAAATGCTGCGCCAACCCGTCCCCTAAAGTTATCTGGTTTGTGAGTTTTCTAATATGCAATTAAATGCATCTTGATATGCTCTTAGATTCCTTGGATGAAATTGAGTCTCATGAATGGAATGAAAAATATGTAGGGGTGTATTCCCCGGGGGTATTCTTGCCTTGTGACCATATCATACTAAAATATAGTCCCTCCCTTCCCACCCCTGAGTTATTGTGAATACTGTATAAGTGGTCATTGTCTTCTGATATGCAGTCTTTGGTTGCGAAAACCTAGCCATCGAGTAATAAGTACGGACGGGCTCTATGGTAGTTCGACAACATGCGCATAAGATTCTTTACCTTACATTCCATTTGCTAACCTGGTTAGGCAAATGTTTGAAATGCGTAGTGTCGGACAGCTTTGTATCTTCGTTGCCAAAATTTGAGCTGCATTTTACATTTTACAAAAGGCATATTTTTTCATCAGTGTTCCCGCTATAAGGTTTTTGAGCTTGCGCCAATTTTAGGAATTTTGACAAAGTTGAAGAGGTGCTTGCACCAAAATCATTTGCTGCGGCTGAAAATTAGCTCAATAAAGCTAGAAAAATATCTTTCTCACTTTCTTCCAGAAACTCGTTGCGCCAATTTTTACCGCTCCTGCGCTAATATGCCCTTAGCAGGAACACTGATTATCATGTATGTTTGCACTCTGTTTGAATATTTGCATGAATTTGTTAATGAAATGTGTCAAGGCAGTTTTATTTGATAGACTGACCTACGCTGACGTCATTTGTTCCAAAACATGGCGGATATCGTCTTTACTCACAAAATGGCGGACTTCATCTTCCAATTATTTTCAGTTAAAACTCTCGAAATATATTGATCATTTTTACCCACCATTTGAGACTTGCCAGTAAAACAATGTATTCTATTACCTTTCTGATACACTTGTTTCAAAATATAACAAGTATTCACTCCAAAAAATCACAATTGGTCGCAATAATCGTACGAACGGCTTACGAGCAGTGTTTAGTCCGTTTAAAAGGACCACGAGCAGTGAGTAAAGCGAGTAGCGAGGGCATCCCGTGGTCCTATTTGATGAACTAAACACTGCTCGTAATCTGTCCGTACGATTATTGTGACCAAGCTATTATCTGATCGAACGCAACACATGGAAAGGGGCAAGTTTGGTTTGCTTACGCTCGTAACGACTGTAGTACAATACTGCGATTATTACCGCTACGAACAATGACCGCTACTGATGTATGCTACATCCAAGTAAGAGATAAATCACACGGATGCGTAGATGCTATACATGACTCTACTTTGGTGCATAAAACACCTTTATCTGATTTTCAAAACACCTTGTATGTGATAGAAACACCCATGTCTTGGCAAATTTATTTGAAACATTTATGACTTGACTTGGGTGCATTAAACACCTTCATCGGGTTCTCAAAATGCCTTTTAGGTGATAGAAACACCCCTGTCATGCCTAATCTATTTCATACATGACTCGACATGGTGCATAAAATACCTGAATTTAGATCTCAAAACACCTTTTAGGTGATAGAAACACCAGTAATGCCTGATCTATTCAGTACATGATCGACTTAACTTGATGCAGTTACACCTGAACTGGGTTCTAAAAACACCTTTTACTTAATAGAAACACCCCCATGGTTGATCAATTCAATATGACTTGAATTATAAAAATTGTAATTAGTAACAATTTGTAGACATCAGGTATTTATAAGCTTATGCATATCTAAACCAGTATTCCTGGTTAATGGATATAGTGTAATGATAGTGCGAGGGAACGAGATGGTACAGATAATTGTTTTACTGCATGGCTTTATCTTAACTGAATCGTGGTCAGTGACCTTGCGTTCAACTTGAGAGAAAGCTAAATGCATATGTTGGCCTCCATCTGCGTTCTTACTGCATTAACAGGCCTTATGGACAGGTTTTGGGATTTTCCCTTATATTTTATTAAGTCTCTTGGTGCAAGCTGTCTATGACCCATTGCTAATGCCTCTCTTTCCATGAATTCAGAATTTCTTTGTGCTTTATATTGTTGTTAATAGCTGTGGCAAGTAATGGCCATCATGGTTCACAACAGTATATCACCTTTAGCTAATAAGAATCCCTGACTGATAATACTAATCCAATATGGTTCCTGCAAATTTGGAACATTCTTGCGGAAAAATAAGACGGTGTCATTTTCTCTAACTTTCTTACTAGATTCCTTTAAGTTTGTAAAGCTTGTAACTGGAAAAAAATGACCAGAATCAAGTTAAAGGGGCATTGGACAAGTTCAGCATCATCCCCAAACTTTTCCCCAAGCATTTTGAGATTTTTGCATCATTTGAAGCATTCAAGTTATCGGTAATAATCACAGCATGCAAAGTTTCATTGTCAAATTCAAACCCAATATACCAAAATATTAGATACTCTTTTATTTTTTAATTATCGTTGTCAACAACAATAGATACTGCCCCCTATTTGAATTTTTAAAATTGGTCTTTTTAGGAGATCTAATGCAAACTTCAAATTTCTTTTGATTTATCTGCAATCTATGATGTGAAAGGAATGTTTTACAAACAAATCTTTGGATATTTCTTAATGTATGGCATCAATAAATACGTTTAAAGAATAGCCTCATGCCAAAGATCAACAAACAAAATAAAATTCAAATTTTT
>JXSR01S010014.1:188635-211085 GCA_000969725.1 Ophiothrix spiculata
GAAGGTTTGTATGTTAATAAGGTTAACCCTAGCTTACAATCTACTAAGATTCGCATATTACTTTACAAAATTTTCATAATTTATATCAGTATTAAACATGTATTTCACTTATGCTTTAATAGAAAAAATAGAACTTAGCTCCTAAGCTCCTAAATAGCTACAAAAATGCAAAATTTATTAAAATGCATCTAATTATGGTAACCATATTAAAGTTTTCACAAAAAATGTATAGGCGGCTCTGAAAAAAAAATATTCACATCGAATCAAAACGGTTTGACCGATTCAGGTGAAATTTGAAACTTAGACGTCTTTTTTGGTCATCTTTCCTGACATCAAAAACTAAATTTTGAAGAATCTGACCAAGCTCCTTTTAATGATCATAGTAAAATGATCAGATAAATAAATAAGGGGAAAGAAAAGAAAAAACATGATCTACTTTTGACACAAAATTTATTTGTTTTGATGGCATTTAAATTCAATTTCATTTGCCTATAGGCATGTAAATATCAAACTGTCATTTAAATGCAGAAAGTTGTAAATGCGATATCTACCATTTTTTTATTAAGTTACATTACACACTTAATCATGTCTGGGTTCAAGTCAGTGGCTCTTGAATTGGTTCTTCAGGTAATGATGTCACCTGAAGAACCATTTCAAGAGCCTCCGACATATAGGAGACTTTTTTATGTGTTTGGTGCAATGTAGTGATAAAGTGTTCAAAACAAATCACATATGGCAGCCATTGCAGATACGACTTTCTTCCATTCATATGATGAAAAGGTGTTGGGATATCAACCGCAAAAAATAAGAAAATGGTATATCTAGGATTATGTTAGTTACTTTCTTTTTTACTTTGGAAGTTTGCTTCATATTAAATGAACAGAAGATTGATGCTCTTTCCTATCTAAAGACAGTATTTGCTCTATGACATTTTTACAAACAATTTTTTTAGCATGGGAGTGAATTTCAGAGAAATTTGATGTTTTCTGGAAGTATTTCCTATATCTTATATTACCACAAACTTGTCTTTTTACATTGTACAGATAACTAATATTCTTTGTTGGTTTGTTTCTATGTTCATAGGTAGTCCTGTGCCTCGGCGCAGACCAATACGCTCACCTGAACAACAGAGTATCAGCTCCCAACAGTCCCGAGGTTATGCTGCGCCTACGCACGACATCGGCGCCGTCAAAATGCAGAGATTTGAAGATGAATACAGTATGTCCGATCAAGGTTACTATGACGACAGGCGGCATCCCAGTTGGGGAGAAAAACGTTACAACGAACGTTCCTCTGCTGAACTTACGCCCGATTCGGGTATTAGCACTACGTCTGATTCTATAGATAGAGTACGGCGTGGCCCTTCTGACACACGACGGGGGTTGGGTAAACGCCAGCTTACCAGACAAGAAGGGATGGACGATAATATTTATCAACATAATCACCATGACCCCCATAATCATCATCAACACCATGACGACCGTTATAACGAATACCGGCAAGAAAGCGTAGAAGAGGAAGACGAGTCAACTTCATTTGATGTTCGATATGATGAAGATGAAACGGAGGCAAGGCGTAAGCAACAAAAATTGAAGAAGAAAACAAAATTTGTGGAACCACCATCAAAGTTAGACTTGCCTCCTGGTCATTATAGGACATTTCAGGGTAGATTTCCATCTCGTTGCGGAATCAAATATTTACCCAAGTCAACAAGTCGTGATGAGGATTGGAGAGATCCAGATCTAGATACAGAAGGCGCTCTTGCTATACAATCTGGAAGAATGGTAAATATTGTTGAAATTGGCTATTCCAGAAATCAATGGTGTAACACTGGAGGATGTGCGGAGTGTGTTTTTGTTTTAAATGTCGGAAATTTCCAGACTAACAAAATTTCAACATTTAAACAATTTTCATGATCTCTTTTCAATTTTCAATGAAAAGTAGAAATTTGCATGTCTGCTGTACTGTTTTAGCCAAAATTGTCAATTTTGCTGGAAATTTCACCGAATATTTTGAAATTCCCATGATGACTTTTCCATCATGAATGAAATTGACAATTCATTGTATGATAACTCACTGCAAGTATGAGGAAAAGTTTTTGGAATACCTTACTTCAGGTGTGTGCCATTAGTTTCTGGAAAAGCCCAATGTTCATGACCTGGGTCCAAATCTATAAAGATTTTAAATCAAATTTAAATAAATTTTGGAAAAGTTGTATTTAGATTTGGATATTGAGCACATTTCTTTTATTAAGCTTGATTTCTGACTTCCCATAGATTTTTAAAGTTTTATGAATGTGGACCCTGGGGTGCAATATATGCTTACGAAGGTTTGTATGTTAATAAGGTTAACCCTAGCTTACAATCAACTAAGATTCGCATAGTACTTTACAAAACATGTATTTCACTCATGGTTTAGAAAAAATAGAACTTGAGCTCCTTGATAGCTTCAAGAATGCAAAATTTATCAAAATGCATCTAATTATGGTAACCATAATTAAGTTTTCACAAAAATGTACAGGCGGCTCTGAAATAACAAATATTCACGTCAAATCAAAACGGTTTGACTGATTCAGATGAAATTTGAAACTTGACCTCTTTTTTTGATCTTTCCTGACATTAAAAACTAAATTTTGAAGAATCAGACCAAGCTCCTTTAAATGATCGTAGTCAAATGACCTGGTAAATAATTTATCTCAGCCCGAAATTATGACATGTCTGTACACATGACTCAAAAAGTACATTTGTTTGGTTGATGCTTAGCTCTGTATAAAATAAAAAGATTAATTATTTTTGATATTGTCAAAGTTGGACAAATAATTAGGGCATGAAATCTGGGATGAAAACGCAGTAACCTGTTTTCTTAATCAGATATGATCAACTGTTTGCATAGTGTTCAACTCAGGGAAGGGGGAAGTCAGAGGCCTGTTTTAACCCTAACCTATTAAACTTTAAAGAAAAGGGTACCCTTCTGTATAGATTTTATAAGTTAAGTAATTAGGAGGGTTTTTTTTCCTTTAAACTGAAAGATTGATGCTTATTCAAACATGATGAGGATACCGCTTATCTATTAATGAACTCATATCTAGAAATTTTCAAATCAAACGTGAGATCCTTTTTTATTGCTGATAAACAACCCATTTTGGCCGCACACATCCTCATAATTTAAATGTGTATACTATATCATAGGTGTATACGCTCTATACTGAAGAGTTGCGTACCCTTTTTCCCCTAGTGATATTTGGATATTATATAATATCAAACCTTAATAGAATCTTTTGTCTATACCATCAAATTTAGGATCAGGCTTAGTACTTCAATCAGTCTAATAAGATGCACATATCCCAGATGGTTTTATATAATAATTATTTTCAGTTGGATTTATTGATGGAGCTTATTGAATTTAATATTCCAAACAAAATAAGGTTTTACAAATTCAGGATAACAACTGTTAATATTTCATTAGATAAGAGATTTCTTCCACAATTTTATCAATTTTAAGCGACTCGGTGATGTGATTAAGCCTGTGATATGGGTTATGAACTTGCATTTTGCACCTGCATAAACACCCTAGAGGTGGTATGTTGTGCAATGTGAGCGTGCAAAGTGTTAGTTTTAGTAGCGAGTAACCCAAACATTCACCAGCAGCAACTATATGTAGGAAAATGTAGATATAACTAAGTTCTTTATGTAACAGGTGTCCCCAAAAATGGTTACATGTAGAAAATTACCATTTGCAAACACTATAGCAGTTGGAGAATTCAAACTTGCAAAAGTTTTGGTAGATGTTTACAAACTTAAAATATCACAGCATTATTATTATTTTTTTTTTAGTGTTAAAAATATATGGTTATGTCAGAAACGTATTTTTTTCATATTTAATATTCAACAAAATTGTAAGCATGTTCGTTTGATGTTATTTTAACCCCTCGCCCAACCCCATGTGAACTTGAAATTAACAAGGCTAAAGTCAGGTTGCTTTATACCATAATATAGGGTACAGTCTCTTTTTTCCATTGATACCAAATCATGAAAATCTGATAAGTTGGTGTCAAAAACCCATAAAATTCTTGCTCCAAATTTTGGAAAAACCACCATGACTGAATATTTACTAAAGCATGAAGGGGAGGATGATAGCCAAGAGGCCATATATGTGCACCATGAGGATTCACAAAAGTATTTTTTTCAAAATTGTAATCAATTTGCGAAACTATTTGAATAGTGCCAAAGTATAATCGGTTATTTTTGTTTTGTCTGTATCCCAGACAGAAATTGTTTCACTCATTTTATATGTCTCTTCGATGTATTATTAGTGCACCAAACACCTAAATATGATTCTCTAGATAAACCAATTTCCATCAATAAATAATTCAGTTGATATGATCACACACACACAGCACCAAGTGTAATAATTACTTTTATCAGCCAGTGTATCCTAGGGAAAGGGGGGGGGGGGTAATACAGTAGAAACTCATTATAACGAAATCTGATGTAAGAAAAGCCCTGTTATAAACTAGTAATTTTTCTGTATCATTTTACTAATTTTTCTTTTGTTTTTTATTGTTTTAAAAACCCTGATATAATTTTGGATATAAAAAATAATTTGTCTGTCCCCAGCAACTTCATTTATAATGAGTTTCTACTGTAGATACTTTAGGAACTACTGTAGTATAGTTTTTTTCCCGAAATGAAAATCTGATAAAAAATGCTCAGTTTAAACAAAAGGCAAACCATGAAATACAATGTATCAATCAATAACCATTTTAATCTTAGAGTAACTTGAATTGTTTAAGCATTTTAAAAGAAGTACCTAGACTAAAGTATCATTTATTCCAACTCTCCATAAAACTTTTGTATCTCCTAGAGTGTTTTGAGACCGGGGGTACTTAAAAAATGTTTGGTGGGTATTTGATATCCAGGATATCCAACAAAGGGTCACGCAGAACTGATTCTTTACCGAATCGAGGTCTCAGAAACTGCCTTTTTCCCATAAAAATATGACTATTTGAGTTAAAAATCGCTCAAAAAACTTAATAAAACACACTTTTGAGTAATTTTTTTAAAATGGGGGTCTTCGGAACTGAAGTAATCTTGAAATGGGCATCTTGGGGAGCAGAAGAGGAGGCTTGAATAGGGGATATTGAGGGCAGCACATACCCATACCTTCCGTCAATGTAAATGACCCTCCGGAGTTTTGAGTGGGTTATCCCAGGGTTGGCCTGGCTATTAAAGGAAACAATGCTACAAGCAATTATTAGTGTCTCATCCAAAATAAAAAGAGAACTATGATGATATTTCAGAGATTGCAGCTGGGGCCGTACATCTACTTTTCAATAGTTTCTATCCCGCTAAATACTTTATATCGTGTTAGTTGTAGTTGGGAAAAACCACCATGTTAGAATATTGTGTAATGAAATAGTTAATATTTCATTTGTAAATGAAATTGTAGTCATCTTGAACCTGTAGACGGTGAAAAAGTACATCAGATCATACAGCTAACAACAGATAGATTTTTTGTATTAAAATATTACGGAATGATGTTAGTAAAGCCACAAAGATGTCAATGCAACTTGGACTCACAAAAATTGCTATTCACATAATTACCAATTATCACAATTTTGCGAGGATTGTTCCATGTCTCTATTTCAAAGCGGTAAAATCAAATCCAAATTTTCCAGATTTTGAATTTGAAAGGACAATGTCATACAATAGAAGAATGGGCATTAGAAAATGGATGCGACTGGGTCTATTGTAATAAATGGGAGATGATTAAATTAGTGTCTCTAAATGACTCTAAATTGGTCTTATAGTTACTGACCCCAATCCCCTGAAGTCCAAAAAGTAACTTCTTCAATTTTATCATATCAAAATTCCTTTTTTCATGCACACGAGCATGGGACTCAAACCTGGGACCCCTTGCACTCATCGATATATTACCCTTGGTAGCAATTTGGTGATCATATATTTTGCGGGTTATATTTTCTATGGGATTTTCTACCATAGGATTCAGCAGGGTTACAATCCTTATTAAATCCCAAACTTCAGGACCCTGATCAAGAGCTGCAGTTCTAACAAACATGTACATTCTCATTTAGTTTGTTAAAGTCACTCAGAAAATTTTCTGAGTGAGTACCATTTATATTGGATTCGTATTCTGAGAACTTTAACAAACTAAATGACTTTTATAAACGATCCTGATGAATCTAATACAAGATGTACATTCATATTTCCTTTGTTACCAGGATGCACACTTTTTAATGTTTTTTGAAATACTTACCAAATATTTTCTTTCTCCATTTTTCTTTCAGAGCTGGGCGGCTAGTAGAGGACTGGTGTTTTTGGTGCTAATATTGAACCTTGGTTTTGCTGTGCTCTTTACTAACTTGTTCCTTCAGATGGAGGAAGAAGGAGAGCATGGATGGAGTGACTGGCGTTGACGAAGGCTCTGCGGACGTTGTGACTGCAGCTCCCTTCCACTATAGGTCAAACAAAAAACAACTGGACAGTGTAAACAAAAATGTTAGAAAGTAGGGCCCCCGTGTTGATAAATGCAACCACTACCTTGTATTTTTGTTTTCATCATGGGTGATTTAAACATTAATCCTCTAGCTTGTTTTCACGACCATCCTACCCTGAACTTTATTATGAACAAATATCCACCGTGCAGGGCCCTGTTATTTGTCAATGTAACCTTTACTATGTATTTTTGTGTACGTTGTCCAAGAAAATTTTGTTTGACCAGTAGATAATGATTATTGGATTCAACTCTGTGCACTTTTTCATGCTGAACTACATTTAAAATTCTCTGTTGACGTTGTATGATTATAAATGATTGTTCCGATAAAACAAGGGGTGTAAGTAGTCAGAATAAGACTTTGATATGTAACAAATTAAAATGCAACTGCCATTACATTAATTTAGGAAGCTGACAAAGATATACTTTGTTAATTACTAAATAGGTAGGAATTGTGATCCTTTTCTTCATTTGTAAGTAAACATAATCCCACCTACATGCTAGCGATAGATGCTGATGTGCAAGTCGTGATACAAAGCAGGCTGCATCTCCTGCATTTGTGCTGTGTGCAGCTAGCTATATGCACAGGCCTATCTGTATTTTTACAATGTTGAAAGGTCCAACTATTTGGTGATGATCAAAGTTTATAGAGTGTCTTTCAAAAGATCTCCCCTATAATGCATTTGTCTTTAATGAGACGAGAGACGTCTGTTGCAGAGACTAGTGAGAGTTAGTATTTTACACATGACCTCAATTCATGCCACTCATTCTAATGTGTAGAAAATGGGCGTACAAAACATTTTAGTACAAAGAACAAAGGAATTAATAATCATCTCCGCTACAGATCCAACTCTCCACTACAGATCCAACTCTCTGCAACAAATCCAATGACCTGTATTGTTTCATCCTATAGACAAATGCACTATATATAGATCAAAATGCAGGTATATTCTAGGTGAAGTGTTGCTAAAGTTTAATTCTGATTACATCTTGTATTAAGGTTATTTTTGATAAGACAAGACTCTACATATTAGCAGAAAAAATAAGGATTGAATTATTGAGCATTATTAAGCAAAATTTTATTAATGCTGTCATGTTTGCTAATATAACTTTAATTGGACAAAACAGAACAGAACATTCAAATATTGTGAGCGCAAAGAACAAAATCATATTCAAAAAGTGTAACGGTTCAGACGGTATCCCAAATGCAGCACCAAATGCTCAGACCCTCTACAAATCATGTCCTCTATTAATCTGACCACGCCAGCATCTAACACAGCCATGGCCTTGCAATGTGCCACATTGAACTTTACAATTTGATATTTTGATTGAACAATACCAAGTTTCTATTGGATGGCATCTAATCATGTGGGACCAGGTGTAATGTCTAATTTCCAATCAATTGAAAGCCATTAAGCTTAATGATGAGCTTAATGTCATCACAAATTCCTGGTATTTGAAAATGATTTTGTCCTATCATAGAAAAGGTAAAGCCATCATCACTGATATCGGAAAGTTGAAACTGTTGGACCTGTATCTGTTATGGTGTTTTCAGTATTCCATTATTCCATAAAGGAATTATTTGGCCTTGTGATGCATATTGTCAAAGATTAGATTTTTGATGCAAAATCTGATTTAAAAAAAAACTTGTATCAAATTCCCACTGTATATCAATTTTTATGCATTAAACACTTGGTATGTTTAACACATTCATAGCAGCATTTTGTGTAGTCTTTTTGTGTTTTGCACTCAAGCATTACACAAATAAGACTAGTTTTGTCTTAATTTCCGTACTTTTCATTGATTCGCCCCTAGAAGTAAACTTTTAATTAAATATACATGTAGTATATTTTGGATTCAAATGAAATTTCCAAGTCCTCGCTTCAGGTACTTCAAAAAGATGAAAAAAATGTTTTAAATCATTATTTGAAAATAAAAAAGTCCAAACTGCATTTTGGAAAACATTTTACTTTCTTTTAATAAGAAATTTATAATATCAACCCCTAGGTATCAAATGGGTTTCTTTTTTGAAAGACATTTAATTCACACTAATATATTTTGGTTCAGGAACCCAAACTGACTAAAAAACAGTTCTCAGGGGTGACTTTTAGGGTCACTTAAGTTCTCCAGATCCCTTTTCAGAGTTGATCCTTCATTCCCACCTGGTTCAGAAATTATGGCTGTACACTCCTACTTCCCTCCACAGTTTTCAAGTCAAAGAACAATTTTCCATAGCAGAAAGAAGATTACAAAAACAAAAGAAAATTGTTCATAAATGACTCTTGTCAAGAAAATTTACAATAATGTAGATATAAGTTGATGCATCCACATAATGAAAGAAATTTCCATACTAGAAAATAAAACATCTTAGTGCAGCAATAATTACATTTTGTAAATTTTGTTTGTAGTCAGTATGTCTAAGTGCAAAAAATTGGGAGTCAGCAGCTAGCCAGTCAAGCGTTCTGTATGGTTCTAGATTTAACAACGAAGAACAAAATCCAAAACAACTCGCAACTATACTTGTGTTTTCACATCACCTTAAGCTGATAGTGTACTACATATGACACCGAGTGATAACTTTCTCAATTCTTCTTCATTTACTTCGAGTGGAAAGAAGAGCTTACTCATTTCTACAAATGAACTGCGTTTTCTACACTAATTCGTCAACGGGAGCTATTCAAAACGGACAGCATTGGTGCGATTTGAAATTTATATGATTCCTTTAATAATTGTAAGGCTAGTACTACATAAGGTTTGACGTGTGTATGTGTGCATTTTAAGGTGAACGATTTTATAAAACTATCAGCATTAACAAGTTGTTTTTTCAGTAAATTTGTTGGAAGGTTTTTGTTTACAAATTCATGGGCAACATCATGTAGAGATCTATTGATTTGATGTTAAATTTTTCACATACTGATATATTTGTAAAAGACATTTTAATTTTTGTTGTATATCAAACATAAAGCATAGTTAGCATAATTACAATGATTAATTAAAAGGTGTATCCATTATTTGAAACTCACAACAATTTTCATAAGATTTCCGAAAAATCCTGTAAAATTCTTACATTCAATTAAAGCTTGAATTTCACTGGTGATTCTAAATAGATCGATGCATGATGTGGCCTATGAAATACTTAAAACGATTTTAAAATTTACAGTATATACCTTCTACTTTGAGCTTCACATATAAGGACTCATCAGGCAAAAGCTGTCGCAACCTAAAAGAAGAAACTTGTCAAACAAAGTAGAAAACTGAAGTTGATGTTGATATTTCTCTCTACCAAACTTGAGCCAAGTAATTTGATGCTTCATCCGTGTGGGTTATGAAGTAAATCATTTGGGTCATATTTTGTAGCCATTTATAATTTATAGAGATGAAAAAAAAAAGCTTTTCACAGCTACATGTATAATTGTCCATGAGCAATTGCAAACAAACCCTTGATTCAAGAAATATATTTTAAGTGTAGTGAACCTGAATTCATTACGTGCTTAAATTGTACAACCAACTCAACACATGGGTCAACAATGTTTTAAAAATATCAAAACATCACCAAATGTGGCATGAAAACAACTTTGATTGTAATGGTAATTGCTACCATTGGCTTATCACAACTCTTAAGCAATTTGCCATGCAAATGAAATAGCTGCCATTTGTCATAAATTATGCAAATGAAATAACTGCCATTTGTCATAAATTTGTATTCTACTATAAAGTGTCTAATCTTGGGTCAGCGGCTCTAAAATGGTTCTTAGGTGATTATGAAAAAAGTACGAAACGGGACTATTTGCACTCTAATCATTCGGCTAACTTATGGGATTGCATCACACGGGTGCCATGCCATGAACCAATGCTGCGCGACTGCATAGTGACCCCTCGTGTACCGGTCGTATGCTACAATTACTTGGGACTACAATGCCTATTACATTTTTCCGCCAAATTGTGAGTATGCAAGCAATTCTGCCCGCCCATGACAAAAGGGCATAACTGACATATTGATTATTCTGAGATAATTGCCAATTACTAAACCTGGCTCCCATTGACTTGTACATAAAATTCACATTTTGATCTGAAATTTGGAACATGTAGGAGTGAAAGTTTGTGTATTTTATATTTCTTATGGGTAGATATTGACATTTTCTATCTAGAGGTGGTGATAACTCCATTTTGACAAAATTGTCAGTTATGCCCTTTTGTCATGGGGCGGCAGAATTGTGCTTGACTGAGTGGATAGCCACATCCTCGGTCAAATTACCATTGCAGAAATACGTTATGAACCATTTCGAGAGCCACTGACATATGGAATAATTGCAGTGTTTTGCACTTAAGAGATGATTTGTTACATAAATCTGTCAAACGATATGGCAGCAATTGCAGACATGACTTCCTTACATCCTCGCGATGAGTTGAGCACTACTGCATAAATGTCCTCTGATCTGCCAATTTAATGTCAAAAGAGTGTAAGTTTCATATTGGTTACATGGACTTGGAAAAGGTGATAATAGTTGAATGTTTTTTGGCAATCTTGGTCTAAAGAATTTACCAATTCTTGATCAAACAAAAGTTGCTTATACTTTTTTAAGCTCTGAGAAAAACTTTTGACGACACTGTCATTTAAAATTAACAATTTCAGTAGTAGGATTACATATTTTTGCAAGTTCTGTAATGCCATGGCTTCAAGTCCAAAAGGAGTCGCAATCTCCAAATAGCTTACAAAGAATTGTGACCCACAGTTTGTGAACCACTAGCTTATATCAAAGACAATATGAGTTTGAAAGTCCTAGAAGGTATTGTATGTGTGGGACTTTGTTGGAATAATATGGGTAAAAGGAATCATATTTTGATGCAAATTTCAGCAGATTTTAACAATGCACCCACGAATATACTGTGTTTTTGATAAATTATTATTATGTAAACTTTGCACTGGTGTGTTTTTTGCCATATGACTACAAGTTACTCTTATTTTCTGCTCTTTTTTATTTGTACAATGACTGTACTTTTTTCAAGAAGACAGAAGTATTACTTATAAATACTGTGAACATATTTGTTATATAATATCATCATGTTATATTCGGATTGTTTTTTGTGGTGCTTGAATTCAAACACCACACATTTGTTTGTAGAAAACACCAATTTTTTTGGATGAAGAATTTAGATATGACTGGATGAAATCCAGTTTTTGAAAAAATACATGGTTGTAACTTTCATATTATATCAACATATTTTGCCTATTAGGAACAGAACAAAGAAATAATAGAATCAATGTTATGCTCTGTGTAATACCACAACACCACCTTTTGTGCACTCAACTTTTACACACTCACGACTAATAAATGCATGCATTTTTCTCAATACTAGACATGATTCGAGTGAATGTGAAATCGCTAACATTTTGTGTCGTAAAGTAGTCAGAATGCTTTGTGTGCTGTTTGTCCTGCGTCTGCATTTTACCAAAATATGTCCTCATTTCCAAGTGGGTTTGGACATATTTGTCAAATCTGTCCTGATTTCTGTGAGGGATATGACATATTTTGCCATTCATGTCCTTGTTTCTTTAGGAGGTTACAGCATTTTACTATTAAAATTTTGTTCTTAATTCTATGGAGTGTAGGACATATTTTGCTAAGTCTGTCCTTATTTCCAGGGGTGTTAGGACACAGTTGCCAAACCGTACATCTTTGAATGTGCACCCTGTGGTTCCCGATGATTATTTAATATTGTGTCCAAACTCCCCTACTTCTACATGTTTGATGACGTCTTTTTGCACACTACGCACCTTGTCTTTGCTCTTTTTACTCCTGAACTCATCATTCAATATTAAAATATTATCAAACTCAAAGCCAGCATCCCCCCTTCCCATGCCGACCTTTACCATATTGTACCATCTTAAGTTATTGCCATAGAATGGCAATATTATTACACGTGGCTTGTTTCAAAGCATCATATATGTTATAGTTTTATTAAGAATAGTCTATAACCGGTTCATCAAGTTACATCTATCTTCTGTATGGAATCAAATAAAATCTTTGATGACTATGCCATAGTTGTAGTTATATACCTCATATATAGATTACTATCCTCTGATTGGTTAAAAGTGAGGGCTTTGATTTTACTAGGCCCGGGGCATATTTTTCACTAGGCTCGCTCAACATATTTTGCGCCGCCTGTGTAACACGAGCAATACAAGCGCGACTCTTAACCATTGGGCGTTTTAAGTGCAAAAAGAAATTCTTTTAACCAACCAGATGACAAAAATCTATATATTCAGTATATAAAACGATATACAATATTGACTGCTTTTTCTTTGGGGCATGGTTAAACCTCAGTGATCTCAAAACCATGAATATGCCCTCAGCTTCGCTTCGGGCATATTAATGGTTTTGAGATCACCTCGGGAAAATAATTTAAACCATGCCCCTCAAAGCAGTCAATATTTGTATACTTTGTATACTATGCCACATTGATATATTGGTTTAGCTCTAATAAAATAATGAAAAGGGGAGAAATGATTGTTATAAATATAAGAGTTATGGTTGGATAATTGTATAAGACTACAAAGTAGAGTAAAATGCAAAGAGTTTGTATATGTATAAAAACTTGGCAGATATAATGATTTCATCATCAGTGCCCTGTTTTGACAAAAATGGCCTGGATCATGTTCCTGAATTTTGTTGGGTTCACCTCAAGCAATCAATTAATATTGATTTTGAGGATTTTTAAAGAAACCTAGTATTTAAACAAGTCTTTGTTTTCATCAGTTCATTTCAAACAATTGTTTTTTGTCATAAAAATCATAAAAGCATTTATTGTTGTCCCTATTTGAACTTTTAGCTATAATGTGGTCCAGTATAGATTTGCAGTGCAAATGTGATTTGAATAGTGTTTTCCATTCTTGAGACATTGTTGTTCATAATAACAGCATGGTTTGCAGCAGGACGCAGTAGTGAGTTTCCCTAGTATATGGCAGATAATTATTAAGCTTAGAAAGGAAGGGTTGACATAAGAACTGTTAATCATCTAGAGCAGACTTAAATATCGGGCTGTTCTGTCCTAAAATCAGAAAGACTTGTGACATTAAATTCCTATGAGCAGAGCTGTGTTTCAACATATTAATGTCACCTATGATGAAACATCTGGTCAAAACTGCATTTATAAGGGGGAAGCAAAAGGGCACAATTAATGTTGAGTTGATGGCAGTGATCAATTTGCTCGTTTTCATCCTCTAATTTGATCTGAGCCAATAATACAAATTATATCAATATTAAAATCACCCATAACGAATCATTACTCTTATTAGAAGGGACTCAGCAGGCACAACTGCCATTCTTTCTGATTTAATATGGAGAGACAGATAACAGGATAGTGTTATTAGAATTTTTGTGGGCTGGATAATGATTGTTGAAAAGATCTCATGTTTCGTGCCCATGTTTAACCATATGCAAGGGGCGAAGCCACTCATGGATCCTGCTGCCAGATAAAAGTGATTTTATCCAGCTTTGTTTTTCTCCCTGAGTTTCTTAATTTTTTGTAACGCCAGATTTGAGCCCTTTATTACATGTGAAATCTTATATCATTGAATAGCTATTGAAAGATGAATAGGCTCATTCCAGTGAAAACTAAACCTTTTTTGATTTCAAGCAAAAAATTAGCTTTTTTATTTGACTACATAAACATGTTTTTCAGTCATACATTTGTTACTTGGTACGTGAGAAGTATTTTCCAATCAGAAATTGTAAAGTTTGTCTATACGTGCATGAATGAGCACATGTTTTGTCTCAAAAATGTCACAAACGTTACCAAAAAGTTACACCAAAATGTCACAAACGTTACCAAAGGTTACAACACAAAACAATGCATTAAAATAAATCCTGGCGATATAATGTTCTGTAATTTTTATGAAATATTTATAAATATGTTACCCATAATCGGTGTAAAGCGCAATAAAAAAATCGTTGACACTTCAGAGAAATTGTACTTTGAAGTCATTAGGAGCAAAAAAACATTTCCGTGCGCGGTCACAAACGTACCGAACGTTACATGGACTTTACTCAGGATTTTGGCAATTGATTTAATTTTCAAACATCTACATGTCTTGACCCCACCAGTGAGCACCATTATCAACAACAAACTCGTTGATATAATGTTTATGCTAGGTTCTGTGGCCATTTAAAAGTGACATTTTTCAATTTTTCAGTCACAAACGTTACTTTGGAATCACCCAATACATTACGCCAAACTGCCAAGTTCCATTGGCTGGGCAACGTAGTTGTTATTGTCATGTTTAGTAGTTACAATATGTTGCAACCTTTGTGTTCCTTACTGCGGGTTACAGGCTGTGTCTATAATATATAAGAAGCTGTAGATACAGCCCGTATGACAGCAGTAGTCTGCCATATAAGTTGCGGAAAGTCTGGCTACTGGTTTTGATATTTGCATCGTGTGTTAGCTTATCATGAGTGATTCCTTAAACTCGGTTAGTTTCTTTAACCTTTGACCTTTGAATAGTTTTCCCTGTTAGCCTACTAATTAATTGCATCAATTTTGTAGCACGTAACTTACTATGAAATAGCACCTTTGGTTAAAAGCAATGAATGTACAGATTCCTTTATATACTAACAAAGTTATTTTATTTAAAGAAAAATGTGCCATTTTGACCATATCACACAGTAACAATAATTTGCAGCTGATTTAGGACATGACAATGGAACCTGATTATACTATATGTTTCTGCATTATCTGTAGCAGTTTAATTAACATTCACTCTCATGCCCATGCTCAAATGTTGGTTTGAGACAGAATGTCAACCAGTTGTTTTGCACTCCATGATTGAGAATGTAAACTTGATATTTTAAGTCCGAACTCTTTATTACATGGTAATGGTGATGAAAAAAATCTGCAATATAACTATCCAAGCCCCCACAATGGAATCAGTATTAGAATTTGTGTCTTTAAATCTAAACAGTTACATTATAGAGTTAATATTTCCCATGCATGCAACTCCATAGAACACAGATTTTGCAAGAAAGTGTCAAACTGTTTGTTAACATGAAAGCAGTATGTATTCTTCGTCTGCCTTCAGATCCCTGCCAAAATATTAACGACTGCCTTATTACAATCTTTCACTGTCATTTAGTGTTTTATTTAATTTTTGTTTGTTTGTTTTATTTTGTTTAAGGTCCAAAATACAAAAAATAATCAGTATAGAGGCCCTGCATGTGACGTGTAATACCGTAAATATGGCGGTTTGCTTAAATGCATCCAATAGAAGTGTTACCATTACCAATCACTTCATATTGTCCCATCAATAAAATTGCACCATTATCAGAAGGTTAATTACAGTATCTTGTTGAATGGACTGCGATACGCCATGTTTACGGGAAAGGTCATCAGTCCAAATCCTTTGTTTGGTATCAATCGATAAAAGCATGCAAAGCCTCTATTGGACAGGACTGTAATCATTGCAATCATGAGAGGAATAATACTTTTGCAAGTAATAGCTAATTACACAATCTTCTTTAAAAGCCTTGATGGTGTGATGTCATCAAACTTCCTGTATATCAGCCGCGGCCTTATTGGAATGCGGGCTATATTCTAAAAATTACGATAGTCCATTCTCTTTTGCACTGATTATTAAGCATTAGGCCAAGAAAAAAATTGTTGTGTTGCCCTCAAGTGGAATTTCTGAAAAAATGAGTCAGTCGGTTGGAAAATATTTTTTTTTAAAGCACCTAAATTATGAAATTTGGGTGCATTTTCCACTATTTTCTCAAAAAAACACCCAATCTGAGCAAAATTGGGTGCTTTCCCGACCTTTTTTTAAAAAAAAATTTGAAAAGGATATCGCTGAGGGCAACACAACAAATTTTTTTTGGCCTCATAGTATTATGTCATATAAGTTGTATACAATTGAAAGCCTGTTTATCAAGGCTTGGAAGTTTTTATGATTATTTTATGTTAACAATTATGTGCAATTCGCCCACCATTGTACAGAATGCATTTTGGTTTTCAACTTTGAAAAAAAAAATGGACATACAACATTGGTAATGATCAAATATGTAGATACTTCATGTTAAATTATATATTTTTGCATGCATGTTTTGCTTCATCAGGTATTATTTATTTTGACAATTTTGTGCTCTGGTTTTTGTTATCATTTTTGCTGTATATTTATGTTTTTGTGCCTGTGAAATTTTAAAAATAAGTTTGTTAAGATAGATCGCTGATGTTAATGATTGCGTTTGCCATCGCTCTGTTACTGCCCCTTGATTTTTGCATATCTAATAAGCAATAATATCCAATTGATTCATAAATGGATATTCTTTATATTTTGCCCTCATAACTGCCTGTCCAGGACACATTGTAAGTCATTAAGTTACCCAGGAATTAAAACCTAGGACCTCAAGATTATTAACTAGATGCTGTAGCATTAAGCCGAAGCTTCTCTACTTGCAGTGCACCAATTTCATTTATCACTATCGGTCAAATGTCATAATTATAATTCTGCCCCTGCTAGTCTTTGTCCCAATCATTTGCGTTTGCTTCTCTGCAAGAATCACATGATACAGCACTAGAGGCTATTTGACAAAGCTGTTTCTGTTGCTTGTTATTAATTATCCAGTAATCAACCAATCAGATTCCGATACTTGATTAGCGTCATTTGTGTTTAAATCGATCTTGTGGTAACAACAGAATAATTTTCATCATATAATTCGAATGGATTTCAACTCCAGATATTAATCAAATCAGAAGGCTATGTCTTGACTGAAACTTCAGATCACTAGATCCTCAAAAATCAGTTTTAAAAGCCTAATTTTCCACAAAATCAGTTCAGCGGACCCCTCCCCCATATCTATCATTTCCAAATTTGAGTGAATTGAATCCTGGAAGAATTTATCTGAAGTTGAAAATGCCGAGCAACTTTGGATCAGTATTTCATCTCTCTTTGTATTGAAATGTATTTGTATTGTTTGATACCATGTTTGTTAATGTAAGAATATTGGACTTGGGTGATTGTCACATTCTGATATTCAATTTAGACTAGGTGAGGGTTATTGAAACGCTTTATTTATGCATGGAACGTGAGTGCAACAGTTTGTTGATATATGTCAATCATTGTTCATTGCATGTGATCAATTTGGAGATATCTGATAAGGTTTATGAAATCAATCAGAACCCAAGAATTCAACTGTTTTGGTTTCAATTGTGCAATTTTCATTTTCTATGTTTTTTGAATGTGCAATTGAAACTCTGGTTTCATTATCTGAGTAGGCTATGTGTGTTCTGTATGCGTTAAAGCTGATTCTGATATGTAAAGCAATCGTTGATGGTGAGTTATGGCAAAATATTTTGATGGAAATGTAAAAGGCTTGTTATAAATCAAAATGAAGAAAATACCTTTAACAAAAGATAAAATAGCCTTAAAATCCATCAGAATAGTTGCTTTTTTTATGTATGATTCCGCCTACAATCACGTTTATTGAATATAAAAGACATAATCAGAGTATTTTGATATTGTGCCTTGCTTTGTTTTTAAAAACAAGCAGAAACTTTACAGGAATTAGTGTCGAGTTTTCATAGGAAAGTTTGTTGATAACTGGTGTAGATACTCTGTATTAGGTTTGTATGGTCAAGTGTGTTTCTAGATTGTTATCGCAGAGATGTCATTGCAGTGTTTCTAGACTGTAATCACATTGTTGTCAATGCAGTGATTCTAGACTAATCACAGATTGTGTTTCTAGATTGTAATCACAAAGATGCCATTGCAATACAATGGAGAGGGTTCGGGAAAGTAACATCACAGGGTTCAAGAGAAATGAGTAATGACAAAAACAAAATTTGTATCCCAAGGTTACTAGCCTTAACATAATTTATGCTACACTATAATGTTACGTTAAAACAACTTTTGGTCTCATATTCATCTCTGAATTTGTGACTTGTTAAATTTTTACCTTATATACATACCATGCATCTGTGATATTGTTGCAATAAAGCCAGTTGGCACATTGAAAGAAATCTGATTTTAATAAATTGGATTTAAAAAAAATAAATTATGATTGAATGTCAAATGCATCATGAAATTAAATTAAATATGAATTCACATTGAAACTGAAGTTAAATATCAATTATGAACTATAATGTAAAATGCATGTACATCACAAAATAGCAAAATTAATACTCTTTCTTAAAAGAATTGAGAGAAACATTTTAGAAGTATGTTTTTTAATCGCACAGTCACCTCTGCTTTTTTTATTCATTAATTGTAAAATGTAATTCACTGTAAATACCTTTCCTTCTACCTTTCCAAATATTTCTATATCCTAAAGGACTGTTCACAAACACTTAAAAGGGGAGTAGGGGGTTGATGGTTGATACAAATGAACAAGATGTTTTAAAAGCTCCTTTGGATGTGAAATTTCTACATCCTGTTACTCCTTCCTTATATAGATGCTGACCTTACCATGCCAAATTTGTTGTCAAAAGGCAATATTGCATAACTATTCATAACCTTATGATATTATCACAAAATCATGGTCCTCAATAACTTATATTAGTCAGGCCGAACCCGCCCTCCTACCCCTTAAGTGTTTGTGAATTTGCCTTTGAATTGTAGGACTGCTGGCATGTCCCACATTACTCATGTTTATAATAATGTTATCAATTTATGTATTTGTACAATAAAATGGAGTAGTGCTTTCACCTAAAATTTCTCATTTGTTAATATGTTGTATATGTTTTTATTATAATATACATGTTGATTTTTGTTTTTATTGTGAAAATCTATGTTTTCCCCTTCTTTTGAATTGGAATTCAAGTGCTCAATATCTTTTATACCATTCTGTTGATTAGAAATGCTTTGCCCAATGTTTGTGATAATCCCACAAGAAACCTTCATAAATGTACGAACATAATTTTTAAAACAACGATTCTGATAGGCCTTCATTCAATGGCAACATTGTCTCTTGTGTCCCTACCATCAGTGCATGAGGACTACCCACCCTCCCTAATGTAGATTTAAGGGAATTCACTCCACACCTAATACATACTAAGCATTGACAAATTTGTACACATCTTAATGGGGCAATCTACATGGAGCCAGGTTGGTAACTAATGCACATCATCCAGAGCTTGAGATCCGGATTTGATAAATTCAAAGTACTGTACAGATTCGGATCTGATTTACATAGATGTGCATTGATATGAATCTGTGCTCCGATTAATCATATTGGGCTCTGCATCAACTATAGGGGTGGGGATTCTTAGAAAAATGGGGCATCAGTGGGGAATTGGTCATCCTATGTGATTGTCTAGCTAATTGATCAGCACATGAGTCCCCGTAACATCCCCAGGCTACTTGGTACCAAAGTGGATATAGGGACGTGCTGCAAATTTGACCTTGCAAAGGTTCACAATTATATCAGTATTTTGCCTTACCTTTGTGCAATACTTTTCCTCCAACTGTAGATACTAATTACTGATAATCTGGATGATTTTTGACATAAAATCTGATTAAGAAGAAATGTTGAGTATTTTGTTATTTTGAGTACTGTAATATTAATAATGTTGTGTTACTTATTTTATTTTATTTTTATCTTTATTGTCCGAATCAATAGACAGCTGTGTTTAAGTACAATGAAGCAACACATTTTATATCATTTTTTTTTTTGTGATATGCCAATTCTGTAGTCTCAAAGGCCCAAAATGTAATGTAAAAACCATGCAGTTCAGAATATTTTTAGGCAATACTGCATTTTATTACCACTAGAATAGAGTCGAAGCTGGGTGCTCGACACTAGCCCCTCACCCTAAGAAATAAGTTTGGTGGCCACCAAAATTAAAAAAAATCGATTGTGGCAGATGTACAGGAGTTTCTTAAGAGATACTATTAGCTTCTATGTAGTTTTCTTCATTGTGATTTTTGGACATTAGATTCTAGCGTTTAGTGCTAGCATTGACACTATTCCAGTGTCAATAAAATGCAGTTAAGCCTTAGGCAAATATCGTGGAAGCTTCTGAGACAAACGATACCATGAAATATGACCTCATTATGTATCTAGTATTATTTTTGTTTATGTTCAGTAGTTTTTGAAGTTATGTTATAAACTGGTTTAAGGGTGATATATATTTTGACATTTGTTGGGGGAAAACAGAGTGACCATGTACTTAACTTGCAAAATAAATATGTTAGAAATATGTTTTCTTGTTTTTACCATTTTGAGTTTGTGCAATCCTACCTGATATAATTAATGTGAGTAAAAAGTGAATTATGATGGAGGGGCTTTGGTTTCATGAAATTTTGAAAATAACTATATTTTTTAGTATACAAATACCCAGAAATTATACCTATCAGATTTTGCATCCAATTAAACGTTGTCTTTACTGCAGCATAGCTGGTGTAATTCGCTGAACAGATTATAGAATAATCTTACATTCTCCATAAGTTAGCAACAATTGGACCTATGATTTGTTGTTTTTATTTCTGAGTGCTAAAAACGAGGATGCATGTGCATAACAGAAAATTGGAAAATGCATCCTTTGTTGGAATTTTATAAGTATTCCTGAATGTCACATCGATGTTCAGGTTCAATCCCTCTTTGTTGATCTCAATGAGCACCAGAATGTTATGTTCAATATTATTACAGTAATAATATTAAAACCCGTCAATGAATTATCAATATGAAATTCATCAGTATTTCTGAATTGTTTGACCCTCAAAGCCCTGTTTTTTATATCCAGATTGATTGGTAAGGAACCGTTAACAAACACTTGTAGGAGACTTGATGCAAAAAAGTGTTATTTGCGGGAATTTTTCCAGCCCCTGTCCCTCCCCTTTCAGACTAAGAAAGTAAAAAAGCTCCCTTCGTTTTTGCAACAAAACTTAGTGGCCAACCCCATAGTAAAGCATGTGAACTAAATTTTCACTGGAAAATTTGGCAATTTTTCAAAGCTCCCTCCCCCTACAAGGGAAAAAATTTAGACCCTTCTTTTGCATCAGTCCCCCGTATTTGTCAATGGTCCCTAAACATTGCTTTTGTAGACTGTTCTGTATTGTTTTAACCCCGAGCTTTGAAACCTATTTGTGTACGATCACTTTGAACTTTGTAATCATTGATAATGAGCATGATGAAACAAGCACTTCAATAAATGAATGACAAACTTTTCAACATGTAGTAAAAAGAGTGTTTTTATCAGTTTGTTTAAGGGTAGTGTCAACCCCTCATTTTCAGAATATTTTATGCCCTGTTTATAACTCAATCATTAATCCACATTTAGAATATACTTATATTTATGAATTTAGAAATCCATATAAAAGTATTATTCTAGAATTGGATTTATATATTTGTTGAAGATGATGGTTAGATCAGTTTTGACCCAATTTGTATGATTTTGGCTAAAAGACTCAAAAACAATTGTTTTTGACACTTTTTTGTGACAGCTTACAGCCAGTACTTAGAACCTATGCAAATGAGCTCATTAGACTAAATTTAATTTTCATTTCCCGGGTAAATATCAGGATAACTCGGTCTTTAGTTTTTCTTTTCTAGACGTAACCTGTCGGATAGTTCGGACTTCGAACCTCTATAATCACAAGGGGGTTAGTGCAAATAGAAAATGAAGATGTGGATGAAAATATTTAGAGTTTTTTCAATAAGATAAGTCTATTTTTGACAGTGGAGAATATAAATTTTTCGTTTCATTACATTTTTTTTTAAATGTCAATTTTAAGCTTTTAAAATCATGAGGTCAAATCTGATTACGTGTAGCGTGTTTTACAAAATTTACGTGAAATGGCGTATACAAACTGCAAGATGAGATATCAGACATCATATATATGAAATTTGAAAAATATATCTTTCCTGTAAGACTTTTAAAACAGTAAATAAATCGAGGGAAAATTCAGTACAATTAAACATTCGAAAGGGACATGATGTCGGTCATC
>JXSR01S010014.1:214872-233653 GCA_000969725.1 Ophiothrix spiculata
ACTCCCAAACAATCTGCCGACCTATGCTCGTGGAGATTAGAGGTCCGATTCAGTCTATCGTGCATTCCCGTATCTACTTGTTGTGACCTGGGACTGGGGTTGCCTGATGTGCCTAAAAAAAAATCCACATTAAAAAAATGTCACATCCCGGTGTAAAACAAGAAATTCTCTTCAAGGAAAAAAAACCACAAAAACGTTAAATTAATAAAAGACTGTCCTGGGCTGGGACAATTAAGTCGCTGACTAATAACAGTACGACCTCTCCATGGTTACGGTATAAACAATCTCTTTCGATTATACGGACGATGTATTGATTGTTAACTACTCCTTGAAATAGCATATATCGTAATCGATCAATATTGGATATATTGCCTATGAGTGTGGTGGTCATTCTATATTTAAACAATAAACAACTTGGGAAATTAAATAACAATATGGCGGACCAACGCTAGAGCAACTGGTGAAAGTCAAATGTTTTAGATTCATTGATACGAGACTTTTTGGATAGCTCAAATCACTTGCTATTAGACTGTCTACACCTGCAACAGCTCTGCCTTGTAGAACATTAATCGTAAGTATATAATTTCATTGTTTACCAGTTCTGACAAAAATGATATTCACGCGGATCTCCCACATTTGACATAAATATATGCCCATGATATTAAAAGCACAAGTCAGAGAGATTTATATAATAGCTATGGATGTAAAACAATTTTATTTACAATTGAATGTTTTTATTTCACTGAGGTAGTTACAAATCTGAGACTATTAAACCCCGGTATTATACCTAAGTCCAGTTATTCCGGACCTATTTAATCAGTAGGCACAGATCTAGATCCGACACGTATCTCTTTTCACTTGGTTGGGACTAGCACAGATTCTAGATCCGCAACGTATTCCTACTCAGGTATGCGTAAAGGTCCATTGAACTACTGTACACACGAAAAACCTAGTGATTTACTCTTTTTAGAGTGCGCGTAAATTTACCAAAAGCATGCAAGTATTGTCTTACTAGTTCTTATAAATATATACCAGGCCCATATGCCAGCTTCAGTTGAGCTAAATGCATTATTTTGATAAACGTTTGTTGTCAAAATCCATGCTTTAGCAAAAAAGTTTCTAAAAGTTGATTTTATAAATTAGTCTAGTGTTATTAAACACTAATGGTGGCATCCAAAGGCATAGCCATTATGGATCATTTCAGTGAATGTTATGGTCGTGCATGTCAAGTTACTAAAAATTGATGAAAAGCAACTTTTGAAACCCGTTATGTACAATCTCTATGGACTGATTAGTAACCTTCTTGTGAGATGGTTACGTAGAAACTAGCCCAGATCCAAATATTGTTGCCCGGGGTATTGTTGCAGCTGACTGGTACAAGACTGAGGAATAGTCACTTTAACTATAATTTTCTAACAAAAGGACGTCCAAATGTGATCCAAAAATAGTATGTGACACCTCGAAAGCAAGAGTGTTTACCATGCATTGCAAACAAAACATACCGTATGAATTCGTTTTTTCAACCTCATTTCAAACTAAACGCATCTCCTCATTATGAGCACCTGATTTCATTTGTCCACTGCCCCGGTCTACTGCATGCGTCTGCATGTCAGTAGAATGGATGAGTAAGTGTCCTTTTCTACCGTCAGGATATTGGTAAAATATACCGGTAGGCCTATATCTATATACTAACTGTATATTGAAAGAGTGTATAGTATCAACGCTGGTTACTTTTCTTTTTATTTTCAGATAATGAAACCAACAGAAATCTCTGTGACCAAGTTATCGCTCGTTATACTGAACTTTCTAGTGGTCTTGCAAACCGTTGACTGCTGTAATACAGATCGATTCCTAACAAATGAAACATATGTCTTGAAATCGCCATACTACCCAAACGATTACCCGCCTAACCGAGTTTGTACCTACTTGTTTCGAACATCATCAGGTGAGTCAAAAATCCTAAAACAGGTCTACACTGAAAACTTGTTCCATCAGAATTGCCTGAAATTGAATATGCTTCTTATTTAGATGAGGGTTTGTAGAAACGTTTTCTCTTGAAATCACTTCTCTTTTCTTATGTCTTTTGCTTTTCGAACCACTCTTCATTAACGGGTAGGCTGAATCATATATATTTTATTTTTTAAATCGTTAATTGATTTTCGAGGCACGAGCAGCATAGGTCTACCGAAGAGCCTATACCCGTTCACGGATGATCGGAGTCATGGGACCTGGGGGACCGATCAAACCCCGTTTGGTTTGATCGGCCCAGGAAAAGACATAGTCTAAGAAACGAGAAGTGATTATAAGAGAGAACATTTCTCTTTATATAGATTCTATTTTGTTACCATTATGTCTCAAAATGGCAAGAGAGTTAAACGAGCACATATCAATTCACTGATGTATTGTAAATCCGTAAATATAAGAAGCGAATAATAAGTTCTTGATCTTGCAAAATAAGGTGACTCTGAAAAGAGCCACTACGAGATATGAAAATGTTGCTTATGCAGTGTGCAATGCTCTGAGGCCTTAGAAGCATATATAAGCTGAGGAGACCAACAGCCAAACGTTCACAAAGTTCACCAAAATGCAAAAGTAGACTAACCTTTCTATCCTTTGACACCCAAATTAGTGCCGTGAGTATCAACCTCGTACCCCAATAATAAGGGTTCTGTCCCTACATAGTTCTCACCGTACCCGTCAAAGATATTGCAAGCCTCTTACTATGCAGATTTTATAGATGATTTGTTACTAGTTAATTATTTTTTTAAGAACTTACCGCTTTATACGTCTAACACAATTAACTAGCCAAACAATTACAAAACAACAAATTCTTTAATTCCTGTTTTATGAATAACAGTCGGTTGCAATACCATTTTATATAATTTTATGCCTATTTCATGATACAGTTCACAAACTTCGAATCAAGTTTACAGCGTTTTGGTTAGAGGCTGGTAACGATTATGGCGTTTGCAGCTTTGACTACGTGCAGATTTTCAATGGCGGCAATGAGTATGAACCAATGTTTGGGACATTTTGTGGAACGGATATCCCGCCAACCATCGTCGCAACTGGACAGAATTTGTACGTGATTTTTCGAGCTGACCAATCCATACAATCATTCGGGTTTAGAGCAACTGTTATGGCGGTGGCACTTGATTATAGAGGTAGTACTTCCAATATCTTGTTTTAGTTAATCTAGATCTAATCAAACTTATACGTTTGTGTTGTTCAACATTCTTGATATTTCAGGCAAATTAAAGAATCATTTGAAACCAAGGTCTTAGAAAGTCTTGGCTATTTAACATAAAACGCGGAAAACAACATAAATGGACTTCGATGCATCTATACAATATAGCTCTCAAATCATCCCAAACGACCCGACTTTCAACCCCAACACAATCAACTGGAACACGTCAATAACTGGCAATTTTTGGTCACGTCGCCCAATTTAATTTAAAATTACCTCCTTTATACGCTCGACTTCACCAAACACCTACCACGAGCTCCACGCAGTAATTGAGATTAGACGAGCCTTTAAGAAGAGGTGGAAGGATCAACGCTTTCACAGCATACACTACACGCCGTGTAGGTCATCTATATAGAACGTTATCAACATCTTTATTTTTATTATACTTCATAACAGAAACGGTAAAATTACTCATTACTGTTTTAATTCCAGAACCGTTACCCACTCCCGAACCAGGCTCATGCAGTACAATCCTCCGACAGACAGGTGGCGGGTTCTTTTCACCAGGCTATCCAGAGTCTTACACTGCCGCCCAGACGTGTTTCTACATTGTATCACTCCCGAATCAGGAACATTATGTACAGGTGAGATTTTTGTGTATAATATCATAGACGCCCGAAAAATGGCAATGACATAGAAAGATGGTACGGGTATGTACAGCCTTCAAATCAAAGCCCCCTTTCACGTCATGTCTGCCATTCTCAAGACCCCATTTCAAGCAAAACATTTGCTTCCAGAACTGTAGATTATCGACCCAAGATATATAGTTAGTTGGGTAACTCCAGTTCATTAGACTCTAGGCAATATATTCATTTCCATAGACTATCGTTTCAGAAATCTTGGCCTCACACCCTTACCACACCTAAATTTGAGTGTCCTGGGGGTATAAATGATCATGGTGAATATTCATCTTTTTGAAAATCATGCGAAAAAGGAATGCCTGTTATCAAAAGGTTAAACTCTATGTCATTGAACATTAAGGTCAACCTGTCTGTTTTCTATATTCTGCAAAAATACATTATATATAACGCAGAGGAACATACATTTCGTACTATGCCCAACAAAGTAAAAACGCAGTATGTGCAACGCAGATACATTGCAAGCTACTTCCTTTTCTCTTGGAGAAATCTTTGCAGAAATGAGCAGACGACAAATTCTCTTTCATAACAAAAGGCAGTATCTGCTATACCAAATATATGCACATACAACATTTTTGCATGATAAACTTACTCCTTCGACTTCAGGATGCAGTCGGGCATTGACTGTGGCTTTTCACTGACGTCTGACCTGCATGCTGGTCTCAATTTCTTTGGTCTCGTATCCGGTGTCTTTTTGACACAGGTCAACACATGTCTTATTTGGTCTTCCTCGAGTTCTGCAGGTTGCCACGTATTATGTTTGACACCACAGTCCCTTTAGCCCTCATAAAATGTCCACCAAATCTGAGTCTTCTGGTTACAATTTTAATAGTTACGTGTGGGATGTCACCATATAGTTCTTTATTTGTCATATGAGCTTTCCAGCTTACATTCAACATGTTCAAAGCTGATCTTAGCATTCTGGTGTAGCACCCATCCAAGGCTTACCTTATTTTGGTAGTAATGGTCCAAGTTTCACAGCTATACAGAAGTACACATTTAACTGTAGCTGAACATATACGGTATACATAAAATAACATAGATTGAAGGAGATATAGGAAACAAAACTTGATCAACAAAATTGTACATTACAATACTAATACTTCATGTCTACCAGAAGAATAATGACTGCAGATAGAAACTAGCAAACTAGCTGCCTTCTCCGGACGAAGGATGTACAAGTACCAATGATAAAAATCAGCATGACAGCATAATAAAGAGACGATGTCGATATAAGTTTAGTTTTAAAACATTTAACACATTATTTCGATGACATGTTAGTCGTTGCGCGAGAATACAGTCGTGAATACAGTCGGTGTTGCTTTTTAGTTATTATGGTTTATGTTCACGCTGTTAATTTTTTTTTATAAAATTACACTAATTATAGTGATTTGGTTACTAAATAGTGCCCGGGTTTAGAAAAAACACATACTCGTGGCTTTTCACTGCTTGAATTCAAAAACATGAACGAGATCATTTATGGAGCGACGTATCGTAAGGAAGCGATCTCGCCTTGCTGGCCTCGATTCCCGGTTTATCTCATATATTATCTTCATCGTTTATTTGGTTTGATTGGAGCATTGGATTAGTTATTATTCTAGATATTCTTTTTTTTAAAACATACATGAAGTATTTAGAATTTGGGAAATATTTCATAAGGGATCATCATCGTTCGGGTAGAACGCTAATATAGAGAGACATATCCGTGATTCTAAAACAAAGACTGCGCGTTAAGCTTCACTTCGGGCGTTTTCATGGTTTTTAAATTCAAGGAAATCATTCTCACTATGTCTCTCATAAGCAGTGGATATTTGTAAACAAAACACTTTTACGGGCGCCTTAAAATACTAACAAACCATTGATGTCCTCCTTACAGCTTCGATTCACGTCATTCGACATTGAACCATCTTACCAATGCGTCTATGACTACATTGAAGTCCGTGATGGAATCTCCAGCATATCCCCTCTGATTGGACGCTATTGTGGAGGCAGAAATAACAAGCCCCCAAAGATGATAGAATCCTCCGGCCCTGACATCCACGTGGAATTTCACTCCGATGTATCCGCGACGTTTGATGGGTTTTATGCCGAGTACGCCAGTTCTGAAGTCGGGTTTCCCGAGTCGAATGCAGGGGGTGAGAGTAGTTCAGATGAAGAGGGCGGAGAACAAAAGCGTGTCGCAGGTGAGGTTATCAAAACTCTTATCTATATTTGTATACTATGCTCACGCCTATCAAATGAGTTTTTTTCTGAAATATTTGCTGTAGTTATTTGTTGAAATATTATGATACTTTTAGATTGGATACCAAATCGTACTTGCATGACATGCATACCCCATTAACATGATTAAGGCTTGGCGTCCAAAGACATTCGCTCGCCGGAGTGACATTCGCTCACCCTACCAAGAAAACTTCGCTCCAATGGGAAGCGACATTCGCTTAACAAATTTCACGACATTCGCTACACTTCAGATTGAATTGGAGCGAAAATCGCTCTGAATATTCTTGGGTTTGTTTATTTATTAATCATACCACTATGACATGCGAGAGTGACATTCACTTTCATCAATTGAAACGATGTTCGCTCAATGAGAGCGACATTCGCTCCCCGTTTTAGCGACTAAGTCAGAGCGAATATCTAGAGCGAATGTCACTCGGCCGAGTGAATATCTTTGGATGCCAAGCCTAAGGAGTCTATTCGTACAGGGGAATAAGGTTGCCGGTATTTTGAACGCATTCGAATTAGATATGCCGAAATTAACAGAATAGCATTACTTTTATTAGTTTTACGCTTACGTCCAAAAAAGTGATTCAATATCCGTATATTGAAACATTTGACCCAAAAATGAATCAAAAGTGATGCATTTTGAGCCAAAGTGTTTCAAGCGTGGCCCGGAGCGGTTAGAGCACGGGTCTCGTAATACAGAGGTTGTGGGTTCGAGCCCCTGGCCGGGCGGTTTTTGTCTCCTTGTTTCCTTGGGCAAGAAACTTTACATTAGTTTCGTGGTTCGGAAGTCACGTAAAGCCGTTGGTCCTCTGTACGAATAGAATCCTTAATGGGGTATGCATGTCGTGCAAGTACTGTGTATCATTGATTGATTGAATATACGGACAAATTGACTCATTTTTTTTTTGGTGTTTGTAGACTTACAACGCTTTTATACCAGTGTAACTGAAGTTATCTTAGTCTCTCTGGAACCAGTGTCCACCTCCCATAGATCATAACGGAATTGAGCGTGAATGCGTGAAATTAATATTGCATGAGCCTAACCCATACTTTACTGTACAACCCGGACAATAAGAACGGGGGACTAACATTCCTACTACACCCGGACAACTATAATAGCCTATCTTTTCTTTCCGATGCAGTGTGCGATTTCTCCCAGGCGCTCCAAACTGAACGTGGCGGTATTATTGTTTCACATGCTTCACATCCCGACGGAAATTATGGGGCGGGATTGTCTTGTTCTATGGTGATTGTTGGCTCTGAAAGCAACGAAAAGGTATTCATCAATGTCTTAGAAATGGATCTCCCTGGTAGTAAGTATATGTAAAAAAAGAGAAGATATATATTTTAGACAATTTTGCATTTAGGCCTAAGTTTGAAAAGTTTGAAGTGCAATAATGTCCAGGTCAGTACACACCACTTTCTTGGATGAGTTCTAGCTCAAGGGTACGGTCCAATAACACTTACCTTGCCATGCTTGACGCTATGACCCACCGTAGGTCAATGTGCGCAGCACCACAAAACACTTCCTCGGGTCACACGATTCCATTTGGCATAGTAAGAGAATTTTCCTATGATGGATATTTCTCCAAATATCTTGGTCAAAAAGATCGCCCGGCGAAAATGACTGCACATATAGGAAGATATCGTGTTTGAATACAAATTTCAGTCGTTGTTTTGTGAATCAGGCGTCTAGTATGGTTTTAATGGTTAGTATTGTGGAAACATTATGAATTGATAACGTATCAACTTGGCTTTACTATTACACTGACCCGTTCCCATATTGCACCCCGAACACATACGTTTTACATACATGTACAATTATATGTCTGGCTAATGTATTGAATCAGATTTACATCACAGAGCAAAACTTTATGGATTATGGGATATTTGGCTTTATTATTACATCGAGCAATCCCATGATTCAATTCGATAGTAAACACAGCTGTAAATAATAGTCCATTGGCCGTACAATTTAGATGTTAATTCCACATATTAAACACAAAAAGAGTATTGTGGGATATTTGTTGACACGGCATTCTGTTGTTGGAATCTTAGAAGGTCGGTCAGTCAGCGGTCAACATTTTCCTAATACACAGGAATTTTGAACGACTATGAGGGTATAAACTACAAACGATTTTCGGGCCGTATGGCAGTTTACATCAGTTTACAAATCGCATTACATTTTGCAGTGTATGTTTCGGATGTGTGCCCCTGGATGTGTAAATGGGTGAAACGGGGGGGGGGGGGGGGGGGGTGTGTTATAATTTTGTAATATTGAAACTTATTAATGCCATTGAACATACGTGCCACTGGGGACAGAGCAATAGCTCTGTAGCCAGGCACGCCTATGATACGCGTACTTCCTTATCCACCATATCCAACCACCCCAACCCATGTACCCACGACCATTGCATCTGGATCCAGAGAAAATCGCTTCTAGTTGTTGATGTAGAGGTGGCTAAAGGCTGTCGATTTTCGGTTAATTTGCTAGACGTTTAATCGGGTATTATCGACATCCTTAAGGTGGACGTATAGCTAGATCAGAACTCAACAATCTTATTTCAGGTGAAAGGAGCAGCTAGACTTTCGTGCTCTGCTTCCACATCATAGACCTTTTCAAACAGCGATCGGAAAACATGGTCACTGGCCACAGCAGTTGCAGTCGGCAGACGACAATGCGATAGTACCGCAAAAATGCATGATAAAAACGGCAACGTTCGTCATTGTTGGAAACATACTGTAGAAGTGTCGAACTTTGTCAAAAGATGAGGCACTGAGGTACTGTTTATTTCCGGAAACGATCGGAAAGTTTTCGGGTATCTTCGGAAAAGATAGGTTTGAAAAGGTCTATTATATTGTCAAGAGAGCTACCCGTTCACACCCGTCAGTGCATTGCAATGCTCTAGCAGTACCAATGCCCAGAACCGTTTACACTGGCCGAACGTTCATCCATACATAATTTACCTATTCCAGACCGCGAGCTAAAATGTGGACGAGAATATACATTGCCAGATGATTTTAGTTGTTAACATCATTGAAAATAGTGTTGCACTCTAGAATGCTAGAGTATGGTTTGGCAAGTTTTTGGTGCCGATCGATATACTCTGCCAATCAATTTTCACTAGTCATTTTAAGCAATGTCGCGGGTCCGACAATTCAACGATTCTCTTTAACTGAATTATTATGTTATGAACATGATATTATACAAATATTAAAGTACCATACCTACATCAATCAGGAATTTCTGTTCTTTTAATCCATGTTATAACATGATAGCAGCAGTATCTAAAACAATTTTGATGTATACAATGGTATATGTCGTGTTTTTTTCACAGGTAGTCAGTGCCCCGGTGATACATTGACCATCGTTGATGGTGACCTGTCCAATGTAGCGAGTGGACAAAATGATCTGGCAACCTTGTGTGGATATAGGACTGGTCAGTATTCGTCGTCTTCCAACAATGCAGTCATTCGGTTTACTACTGACAACAACAGGGAATCTAGTAAAAAGGGATTCGAACTGATCTATTCTATTTACTATGAAGGTAAGTGGGTTACATCAAATAGTACATCAACGTAATAACGGCAATCGATCGCGAAAACTACACGAGCTCGTCTTAAGCACTTAAAATTGCCACGTTCATACATATTTCCAATGTTCGAGTTGAAGATCGTCAACCCGGATATCAGCTATCTCTTTTCTGCAGTTTGATTAGGATGATAAAAAATTATATAACCGAACGTCTTAGTTTACCCTGGAAAGAATCTAGTACAAGAGTCTAGCACACATTCCTGAGGTGCAAATTTGGAACACAAAATCGAGTAAAATTTAAGTACAATTCGAGTACAAATTGGTGTACTCGAATTGTACTTAAATTGTACTCGAATTGTACTTAAATTGTACTTGAATCTGTATTCCAAATTTGCACCTCAGGAGTTGTACTCGATTTTTTCCAGGGTATATTCTCCTATACAACAAGAAACCCTCTGGAGACAGACTTAAAGAACAGTAAGCGGTTGTATAGTTTCTAGTATCGCGTGACGTACACCACAAAGCCCCAAAAGCAGCATTGATTTGTCTTTTACAGAAACAGAAGCATTACAAGTATTTTTAATGTGATCCACTTCTTTGTGGGACAAAAGTTTCAAGTTTGTAACCAAACCTTTAGAAAGGTGCATTACATTATATATATACAATCATAAGATGTACAACATGGAATAACCAAAAAAATAACTGATATATTGACCTTAATTAATGTAATCACAGAAGTAATTTGACCTTAATAAATATAATCCTTTCAACTGGAATTGGAACTTTATACATCTAATTTTTGCTAATTGTTAATACAATATGAATATTTAAAGGTAAATCATTGAGGTACATTTTTTTAAAAATAGGTTCAAGTTTATAACATTATGCTAGAACTAAAAATTGCAGAGCTCAATTTTGGTCTAACTTGATTGCAAAACAGTATTCTATACTCTGTAAATCTTGAAGTATGCAACAAGTAGCTAATTAACGCACAAAAACAATATGACCCTTAGTCCATATTTCTCAAATCATAACAAGGTACTAAATGTTCCTGAATATTCAAATAAATTTATTTACCATGTTTGTCCGTGTGTTATCAAAAAAATTAGCCCCAAATAATACCAAATTTATAAAGAATTCATGTAAACATATATTAATACGCAGTGATTCGGCCTTAATCAATCCTAATCAATCATTACTAGTCTCTTACACAATACAAAACCACCAGTTCACAATGTTGAAGTATACAAGGGATATGCTATGTATCTTGTAACAGAGTCTGGTTTCTTGTTGCATTCTTCAAGGATTATATAGAGTTTAGGCAATAATTTACACCTGATCCCAGGAATGACCATCGTTCATATCCAAAAACAACTGTTTGAATACCCACGTATCATGAAATGACATCATTATGCTTTTTTTTTTTTTGCAGATGCTTATGGATGTCAAGGCGACGATTTCCACTGCAGCAATGAGCGTTGTATTGCCGACTCGTTGACTTGTGATGAATATGACCATTGCGGTGATAACTCCGATGAGACCAGAGGCTGCAGTAAGTTACACTCTTCTTCATTCAACTGACACATACCGTAATTTCCGTCCGATAATCCGCATAATCTGAGGGTTTTTGACTTATCACTGCGGGTTATCTAAAATATTGAAATTTTAATATCAGAATTACGATAATCATAATAGAACAAGACAAAAACATGCCTGTTATGGACCTGTAGGGGAATCGATACAGGGTATACGTATTATGTACTTAACCTTTTGGAGTGGTGCAGATTTTGGATAGCGATCGGATGGTTTTCGTCTCAAATGAACGCGCTTAATTTCCTAAATTAAGGAACCCCAACCCTAACCCTTTCCTAAATTTGCTCAAGAACCACCCAATTTGAGTGGATGCGTTTCTGTTTACTGTACTGATGGTTGGGTGTTTGAGTCAAAAATAGGTACAGAGGCTTAGTGGTCCATTTTGCAAAGTCCGGAAAGCATACACGTGCAATCTTTTTTGAAAAAGCCCCTCCCACCCCACGGGGTCATGGAAGCCCGTACCCTGCACTCCTATCATTAACGTAACATAGCGTGTTTTTATTTCTTCCACATATGCAATATACATTATAAACTGTAAATTAATCATCGTTGATTCGGATTCAGAAATAAGCATAACGCCTGTCGCGTCCTAGACATCAAATGCCCTAACATACAGAACTTACGAATGTATAATGTCCTCTCGATCCACAATGCGATTGCTGAGTAGAAAGAAAGGAGAGGATAATTATTTATACTAATTAACCTATTTAAATAAACCTAAATATTTTAAGTACATCATACCAGATGTATATACAAAAATTATGCAAACCGTTCTCTTTACTGAGGACTTCCATTCAATGAAGGAATTCATTGGCGTGCGCAGTGCACCAGACGGCATACGGATTTGACAAGCTGTATGTGCAATAATACGATAAAGACTGTTTTTGCCTCGATAAATAAAGTAGCTTGCCATGCACCGTGTATAGTGTGTGCATATTACTGTGCCTGCGCACACGGCGACACCGCATTTAGATAAAGCTGGTTTCAGACTAGCCTGTCGTGCTGTCGTACGACCATACGACAGGCAAAAATTTATAGTACGCAAACTAGACCTTGTCGCATCTCCTTGCCGCACGACAAGCCGATATATCGATTACTCTGTCGTGATGGTCGCAACGACACGATATTTTAAATTCAACTTTTCTTGCGACAGACCATTGCGGCAATATGCAAATGAGTCGTGCTACAGAACGACAACTCAAAATTGCAAATGTTTTGTCGTGTGCCGCAACATCGTGTGCCGCAACGACAGCTAGTCTGAAACCACCTTAAGTTCTTCTAAGTTTTATAATAAGATAAGTAATAAGATGTATCAAAATCTCGATCCCGCTAGGAGATCCATCGATCGGTATTTCTATGTCAATTTATATCATAAGTCAAAAAAATAATTAAAAATAAAATAAAATAAAATAATTATACTTTGTAGACTGGTCGATAGATTTTTTGAGATCAGAATGTGCATGCATTGTTCACATCAAATCTGTGTTGTTTCTGATTGCTTCCAAATAGGTGGTGACAGTAGCGGTATGGGTTGGACGATTGCTGGCATCATTATAGGTGGCATAGTGGTCATGGTCGTGTCAGCAAGTGTAGCCTGGATTATTATGAAAAATGTCAAGCCCCCACCTCGACAACAAGGCATGTTGGATACCAATACGCTCACTACTATATCCGGGAATACCGCCACCGCCAACGGGTAAGTAGCCAAGCGCTCTCCCCATAACAATGAGCCAAAAGATACAACTTTAAGCCTATAAGGTTTTAATTGGGAAAATAAGTTGTGCAAATCGTGCTTTCTTGAAGTCTGGTAAAATGCTTTTTCATACACATGCCAATTTTAAATTTCAGGGTGATTAAATGTTTGAATTTGTAAACCTGTGCATCAGATCAATAAAACTATGAATATGATTTCCGTTGTCTTTAATCATGTTCATGTTATAATCGCCCGACATGTATGTACGTTTATTTAAATTTGTTATTTTGTGTACAAAATACAAGATTTTATTTATGTTGTTTTATGAAGTTCGGTTAATAAAGCTTTAACCTTGACCTAAAACACTTTATACAATTGAAGGGGTAGGCGCAATATAGTGCTAACCCACACCTATTTTTCGACCACCTTTGTTCTGGTTTTGAAACAGATGCATTTAAAACGAGTTTTTACATCATTTTTCAATTAATTTTGGTCAAAACATCTCTGGTTGAGTTTGATTATCACCATAATGTATACTATTTTCAGTAATATCATTGTATTGCTAAGATGTAGCTGTTCAAAAGTCTAAGGGTGTCTAAAAAATCAGACACTTTGGCTTATCACTATATTGCCCCTGATTTTTATTCAGCGCCGTAGATCATTTAGAAACACTGGAATTTTTCTGGAATCACTGAATTCATAATCCTTGCATCAAGTACTCTCAGATCTAGCATTTTGAAAAAGAAAAAAACTTTGGCATCTAGTGTTTCTAGAAACTTAGAAATTGTAATGTGCAAGACCTCGGGGCAATATAGTGCTAACCCTCAATTTTACAAGTGACTGCTTGTTTTATTGAAATCACATGGGAACCCAAAATGTATCAACATATTTTTATTCGTCCATGTACTTGATCATAATAAACTTTTCGAAAACTATTTTTCATCTTTATAGTCAGAAAATCATTCAAATCAAAACCAGTAACTTGTGCAAAATGAGGGTTAGCACTATATTGCACCCACCGGACCCTTCAATTGTATAACAAAGAGTGAATTAGAGTATGATAATTTTTTTTCAAACTCACTAGATCCTCTCCCATGCCCACTGTCACCTTCCTTATCTACTGTGCCAAGTTGTGTGCGTCACATTTGACAATATGACATATAGGGAGGGTAACGGGATGCCAGTTGTGATGGCAAATGTCTCAACTATCTTAACCAAGATTGTAGGTTAACAATTTAAAACTAAAAACTGAATTATTACCCCATCCAAATTAATTGCAATTTATTTCATCTTTTCAGCACAAATGGATACACCCGATCGGATGGTTACACAAATCAAACCTACGAGTCAACAACAGCGGCAGGAATTAATGCAGAGGTCCAGCAACCTGCACAACAACCTCCGAGCTACTCCCAGATCTTCAACAACAATCCAACCGCCCCTGCATCTGAAAAGTCCTATCCTACACAGCAATATACAATGTTTTTAGCTTCGGGCCTCGGCGTAGGTCCCGCCGGTGATTCGGAAAACAGCCTCAGTGGTAGCGCTACTGATGTAAATAAACATGATGGAGTCCCAGATGAGCCAAAGTACAACCCGCCAGATATTCAAACGGCTCATACACCATTGGAGAGGGCTGGACAATTGCCTTCACTGGGAGGCGCAAATGGACAACGAAATAATGCTTTGCCTCCCATCCGCGCGACTCCTGGTGCAACATAACAAAGTGTGACTCTGGCACAACTTATAAACCCTGTAATTTCATGATTTTGTAATGCGAAAAATACGATGCGAATCCCACAATGGCGTATTTTAAATACATAATACATTAAGTATTTAATATGTTATTTAGTTGTTGGAGATGGGTTCAAGTAGTATTTTAACTGAAGAAGATAGAGGACACTATAAATTATAGGGGCCTTTTCAGTGATTCTGGTGCCTTAAAAGATCTTCCTTTCCTTGGGCCAAGGGAACTGTGAAAGACGGATTCAGTTAAAGCTTTGCATCAAGGAAGTAAGAATTCCCAGTTTCTTTTCTTACGAAGCAATGGCTATGAGTAAAATTAGACCCCATTTGAAGTTGAGTTGGTAGTGGCTTCTGATCAGCATCGTGTTTTAGGGGTCGCTTCAAAACTCAACCGGTAGTTTTCTGGGCGGTTCAACTGGAATAAACAATAGCCAACCGCCAAGAACCGGCAGACAACCACCGGTTGAGTTTTGAAGCCGCCCCTTACAGGACTTTTTGGGCTATCCACGCTTGTCCTTTTTGCATGGGTTGGAGATTTATGACTTTGTCATGGATCCCACGTGTTCCCTACGGATCAACCTGGATAAAGAAACAAACAAACAAACAAAACTATCAAATATTGTGAACCGTGTCAAAAGGAGGGTTTGGGCGTGTTAGGAGGGACGGGGCCGGGGGGAGGGGTGTTGAAATATGGAGTATGGGGATGTGTTTACCTAAATTTCTACCATTGAATAGAAGGAGACGCAGACCATTTAATTAATTTCTTATTCAAGTTTTTTTTACATTATATAACGGCTCACAATCCAAGGTAATTTTGACTGAACTTTATGGCGTCGATTGGCTGAACTTCCCACAGGTCATCAACATTTAGTTTTATATAATCAATTTACAATAAATATAATTTTTATGAAACAGTTGATATTTCTGCACTGTTTTCGAGTCAAAAATTATTGCCTCTGAACAGCTGAATATATTTTTCTTCCTTGTAATAATTATAATCAAGAGGTTTCCCATAATTTTTGTGTTTATTCTTGCTCGAAACTGAGTGTCTCCAATAACCAAGAGTCCGGGTCTATTTGAACTACACGGAATAAAACTGAATAAGTCGCAATCAATGATTTATTGATCGCAAATGTTCAAGTACGTTCTACAGAGTTGAATAGTAGCTAGTATACACTCAATCACACGGACGCTGTATTTCATTACACCTGGGTTATTGTCCACGTATAACAAATGGGCATGAAACAGCTAAGAACGCTATTTACCACCACATTAGTTACACCATAGACTCTAATACCGTCTATGGTTACACGCTAAATTCAGTTATAGTAATTGAAAGGCGGACGTTTACCTTGGAGGACCATGCTACACTTGAACATATGTATGGCTTGATGTACATCGTCGTGACACCCCTTAAATGCTGTATTATTGTCACTCTTATTTATTTTGAGTGTGTTTTGGCAACATTTTGGGATCTTATTACAGAAGCTATATTGGATTTATGGAGCAGTGGGCCTCAAAGCCATTATCCATTGATTGCATTGAATATTAAAGATTTTAATGCTGTTTTGGCCTTATACTCTAACCCAATTTGAGGGATAAAAATGTATCTTTGTGGGATAAGGGACCAAAATGTATCGTGGCAGCCAATTTGGAATCTTTTTGGTGCCATTTTGGACTTGAAACATATTAATATCTAAAATTTGAGGAGGGATGAGTCGGTTTTTACCCGTTAAAATCACTTGTCATTGATAATATTGAATATTTAAGTTTTTAATGTTATTTTACTTCCACCCAATCCACTTTACTCAATTTAATTGGGAAAAATGTATCGTGTGGCCATTTTGGAACATGTTTTGAGGGCCATTTTGGATTTTAAATATGTGAATGATATCATTCGAGGACAAAATGATCTTGTGGTAACCAGAAATGCTTCTTTTGATTGTTAATTATAATGGCCCATATTCATAAAAGAGGAATAACTTTAATCCAGGAATAACTTTATTTTCATTCTATTGGTGTAGTCATTTGGTATTTCGCAAACGAAAAACAAAGTTATTCAATAAATTTGTTATTCCAGGCTTTATAAAATCCAACTTAGATCAGAACTGTGGGCTATCTCTAATCCAAGAATGTGAAATCCAGGAATAAAGTTATTCCCGGAAGTTATTCCTGGAATAACTTTTGTGAATATGGGCCAATTAGACATCTTAAAGGCTTGTTTTGTTATATTTGGCGGCCATTTTGAATTTAATATATGCATATGTCGTAATTGTATGACAAATGTATTAATTTTGTTGCAAATACAGAAGCCTTTTCTCATTGATAAAATTGGAACAAAGTCGTTTACAAATTAATTAAAGCTGTTTTATGATGAATCAAATATGGTAGTAAAGATGCATAGCCAACGTCGTCTCTGCGCTGGTCAATTTGCAGGCAACCTGATTTCAAAATACCTACCTCCGAAAATCCCTCGAGGGGGGAGGGTTGAAATTTCAACCAAATGAAATAAACTTTGAGAATAGGTTCAAAACTTTATTTTGCAACACATTCCAGTTATTTGTACTGCTTTTCAAACTTTCTTGAAGTAAAATATGAAATTTTGGTTAGAAAATGAATAATGTCCGCTTCAAACAACAATGGTAGGGTTGGCATAGCCTTCATATACAAAACAAGTCGCTCTGATTGAAAGAACATATCTGACGAGATTCGAACTCCCTATCCTAATTCTCTAATCCTATGATTGGATGGTTGTTGCGTTGAGATAATGTCAAATTGAACCCGATTATTATACTTCTAAAACAAAGCCCGAGATTGAACATGTTTCTTTTTCTCACCAATCATGGGTATGAAGTCAATATTGCGACGGATTATGCAATTTTTTAGGAAAAACTCTTTCAAACTGTTACTCAAAAATGATGTAGGGAAGTAAACCGACAAACTGCAATTCAAAATTTCCAGTTCGACTAATGAAATATTTGCGCGCGCTGCCACACCAACACCCCGCCACTTACACAAAACCTTGGAAATCGAATTTTCGTCTAGTTTTTATTTTACTTGAAAACGGTCAAACTTTGTCAGTTTTAGTCTACTCATTATATGTATTATGTATATTAAGGTAACTTAGGGTATAATTTACTATTCTAATTAAATATTCTGACATAAATTAACTACAGCGTTTTATAACGGCTTTTAAAATTCAACATTTCCTTTGGCAATTGTAGGTAATGATATAAACAAGAAATTAAAATTTGTGACAGTCAATTTTAGACTCTTACATTATTAATGACTGTAATTGTAAATTCTAACATGAATTGACTTCAAAAGGGTGTTTTAATATGGCATCTACAAATTCAATATTTTACTTAACGAATATTAAACTTGATGAAGTACCGTGTGCATTCCGGTGCAAATAATGAATACAATTTAAAAGCTTAGACGGAGATCTAGGCCTAAGTATATTTATATGTATTTTTTCAAAAGCATTTCCGTAAGAACAAAGCACGTTACTCGGAATAAGATCATTTGTTTTACAATGTCTAAAGGGCAAATGATCAATTACTTTTTTTTACTTAAAATACAAAATTGTTAAACATGTATTGACCCGGGGGTACTCAAATTTGGTTTGGGTATAGCTATAGGGACAAGCCTCTGGCAAATTTGGAAAGCCACCCTTTTTAAGAAAAAATGACCCATCCATATACCAAATCTTCTAATTTTGAGCCAAATTTAATCAAAAATCTCATTTTTTCTGTCCAAATTTGCTCTATTTTGGCAAAATTGTTTAACATTTAGAGAAGAAATGTCCAAATTTGTGGCATTTGGTTCATATTTCCGAATACTTTGAAAAGAAAACCCATCAAAATACCTCCACTTTGCGAAGAAAAAGGACCGATTGGAATACCAGAAAGCCTGATTTTGCTACCCGAATTTGCGGCACGTCCCCCATAACCCCTTTTGTACTAAGTTGCCCCCCTGACCATGCTGAAGGTATACATGAAAATGCGTGAAATGGTTTGATCATTTTAATATTATAGCGGCCAACGTATACGACACATCGGATATCACACCAGCATTGCATTGTATGAAACAAATAAAATGCT
>JXSR01S010017.1:17880-30017 GCA_000969725.1 Ophiothrix spiculata
CATGCCAAAAATGAAAAACATCTTTTACATAGGAGTATATAACAATTGGGTGTTTTTATAATTAATCAATCATAAAGATATCAAACGCATAGTTAAAGGTAGATTAAAATAATTTCTACAACATAACTTGTACTTCCAGTCATGCTTTAACAATTGACTCGAACTTTGAGTCGATTGTAAAATAGGCCAAGCAGGGTAAATATATTTTTGTAAATCTGCATTATACATAAACATTTCCATTACTACAATTATAATAATTCCAAGATAAGTTGCAGGTCAATGTGCGTATCATTTTAGATCAGAGGTAATTGTATCATCGCATGCATATTACAAATTTCTAACGGAACAGAGTGATAAAGGGAGAGCAAAATCTAGGAATTTTGCTTTTGCTGAACCATTTTATATTTTGATTGACAAGCTAACAAATATCAGTAATAAAAGTCGAAAATAAATGGCTTTCCCATCCTAACTAAACTATGGGTATGTCCTGAGAAGAAAACAATTACTGTGATAGCCTGAAAACACAGTCGGCCTCCAAACAAAATTTTCGCTACCGAACATTTGGTCGTGACGTCACCAAATATTTGCCATCGAATTTAAAGTATGAACCGGTAACAAACATTTGGTGCAATGTATATGGTTAATTCAATACATGTGCAATCTATCGCGGAATTTTATTTGGTCTCAACTCGGTGTTGAAGTTATTTTATTTGGAGTCACTCGTCATTTTGACGTAACGACCAAATGTTTTGTAGCGAAAATTTTTTTTGGAGGCCGACTATGTTTTCACCAATAGGCATTTGTTTAACAATTCACACATAGTTTGAAGCATCGGGCAACCATTATGAAGACCAGACCAGACGGAACAAACAAGAATTCAATCTTTCTAATACATATAATTTTAAGATACCTTTCATGTAAATTTTTTTAAAGCAGAAACATCAAAACTGGATGGGTTTGACTAATGGGTATGTTACCTTTGTAAACATTAAGATAGATCTGGGCTGTCAAATAAAGAGATGAAGGTATTTTACAATTAACTACAGTCAGGATTCATACACAAATTCTATTTGACTAATGCATACAGATGTTCTTTAAGTTCCCCATTTTATGATGTTCCTGTCTATCTTATACTTTTCTTAACTTTCACACTCTCTTACACTTTACTTTTGTCGGTAAAATGTTCTTTCTCTGCCCTACCATTATTTATTACTTTATATTTTACTCATTTTGTTAACACTTTGTGACAACTTCTAACATTTCTTTCTTTCTATTCGATATGTAGAATATCAAACAAGACCTAATTAATTTAAGGAGAAAAACCATTAAGAATCAAACGAGGTACAATTAAGGTCAATATTGGCATTTATGTAGTGATTGGATACAAAGATATTCTCCAAATGACGTCAATTTGTACTATGGGAAAACCCCTATGGAACTGATTCTCACATACTTTTGTTTGTATAAACTGAACCAATGAAAATAAATATTGTACTTTGAAGCCAAGTCCGTCATCACTAGAGTGCAAAGATCTCGTTAAATTTCCCCCGTCATTTTGTTATATTGAAAGATACAAATTAAAAGGATTTTTATTTTTAATTTAAAATTTGCTTCTACGATCAAAACAAAAGTTATTTAAAATTACGGTACAACATGTATCTTTGACGTAAGGGAATAATTATGAATCATATGATAATCAGTCGCATTTAATATTTTTAATCTTACTATAATTTAGAAAATGAGATACTAATTATGAAACTTGTGCATACTTATTATGGACACACTGAATTTTAATCACATAATTTTTAATTTTGAAAAGTCGAATGCCTCGGAGATATCTTAGACTATTTTTTGAAATAAACCTAATTTGATAAGAACCACAGGGAGTAATTTTGCACTTAAGAGAATTTGCGAATATTGAAATACCCTAGTGATAAAAACTCTCTGCATAATTCATTATCCCTAAATGATGATCCTTACGATTCTCTTTATATCATCGATAAAGTAGTCATCAAAATTTCATCTAAAAATAAGAATAGATGACGCCGTTAAAACGTTTCACCTTTTCGGTCATTAATTTAGCATACAGTTTTAATTCTCTCTTTATTTTCTTAATTTCTCATTAGTCTTACTTTAAAGGTAACTGCAGAGTACCTCCTTTATATTAAAAATGTGCATAATATTTAGTTTTTGCTATTGATACTGCTTCAAAACTATAGCTGTTTTAGTGTGTATTAAAAGTACTTCTGGATTTAAAAACATTGTACAAACATTGACAAAAATGAACAAAAAAGTGATTTCTCCCATCGGATAATATCATTTATCTTTTTATGTCCCCGGTCATATACAAATTTAAAACGTAACTAATTGTTTCTTGAACTTTAAATATTTAAGTTTGACCGGAATGCATCTAAACATTAGTTAGAAGTTGGACGTACTTCGTAAGATGCAATAAAATCATTCAAGGAAAGTTGAAGTTCACATTGATGATCGTGTAATGCCTTAAATTTATCATTTTGTCATAATTATCAAATTAGAAAACATAAACTTTCATAATGAGCAATGAGACTGATTATATTTCACGATCGTCCGTGAAACATGAAAAAATGGTATAGCACCCATAATGACAACTTTAGTAGTCCATTATGGTTCCGTATTATTTCTTTTCATTTCATTTTCACTACCGTAAATTCAAAGACGCCTTTTTAATGTTACGAATTCAATCAGTGAGCTTACGTTTTTAATTTTTTTAATTGACCTGATAAGACGTAAGCTGGCCTTCCAACTCAACTTAAATAAGTGGTTTCTTTTCAATGATTTTTCACTCCCGCCATAAGGTGGGGAATGAGTGATCTGAAGTAGCTTTAATGCAAGTTGGCTGAGGCTAAAATGCACTTGCTTACACTTATACATGTGATGAAGAGGCAAAGAAGCTTGTTAGCATGTTCGCATCTGGTTTGATGGATTAGGCTAAAGATTGAAATCACCACAGTAAAGTGACACTATACTTTGTACGCCTTTAATGGATTGGATAGTATTTGTCCGAATAACAATGATGCTACAATAATGTTACCTGTAGTGAATGTTTGTTAACATATGCAATTCAGGAGTCTGGAAACGCAACTTAAGTGTTATCGGGTGTATTTGTGCAGGATTTCATGTTAAAAGTAAAGAAGAGATTTTCCCCACCCTCTTGAAGATTTTATGAAAAACAAATAATATTTTGCATGTATGATAAATCCAGACACAATCACTGCTTGTTGTAAAGAGATTCTAAAGAAAACTAGAATATTTATAATAACTCACAAAACCATCATCAGGTATAACCGTACATCCGTGCAATGTAAACGCCTTGCTGATCCACTTAACAATAATTATCTAAAACAAACACTTTGACAAACCTAGGTGAAAATACAGATTAAGATGGATAAGAGTCTCGTTTATTCCGAAGCGTAGGTAACCAGATACATAGTTTATACGGGGAGGCACACAATGGGTTATCTGTGTTGGTTTACAGGGTCCTGCATTCATGCCAATTGTCATTTCTTATTTTAAGACACACGTACATAGACATAAGCTTTAGTAAATTCCCATCACATTCACGTTCGTGCGAAAAGCAAAATGCTTGAGGAGTCAAAAAGACAGACATACAAGTAGAATTATGCAACAACTCATTGCATCACATATCAATGTACTCGTAAATGACATTTGAAATAATATCTTTTAAAGTTTATATTGCCGAAATTTTATGTACATTAAATATCTAAAACAAAACTATGTTTTGCTGTATTTTGAATGTAAACACTTCACAATCCCATGCCAAAAATGAAAAACATCTTTTACATAGGAGTATATAACAATTGGGTGTTTTTATAATTAATCAATCATAGAGATATCAAACGCATAGTTAAAGGTAGATTAAAATAATTTCTACAACATAACTTGTACTTCCAGTCATGCTTTATAATTGACTCGAACTTTGAGTCGATTGTTAAATAGGCCAAGCAATTGAACTATTTTTGGTAAATCTGCATACCGTATATATATACATAAACATTTCCAATTCTACAATTATAACAATTCTAAGAGAAGTTGCAGGTCAATATGCGTATCATTTTGGAGAAGAGGTAATTGTATCATCGCATGCATATTACAAATTTCTAACGGAATATAGTGACAAAGGGAGAGCAAAATCTAGGAATTTTGCTTTTGCTGAACCATTTTATATTTTGATTAACAAGCTAACAAATATCAGTAATAAAAGTCGAAAATAAATGGCTTTCTTATCCTAAACTATGGGTATGTCCTGAGGAGAAAACAATTACTGTGATAGGCTGAAAACATAGTCGGCCTCCAAACAACATTTTCGCTACCGAACATTTGGTCGTGACATCACCAAATATTTGCCATCAAATTTAAAGTATGAACCGGTAACAAACATTTCTTGCAATATGAAAATTCAATACACGTGCAATCTAGGGCGAAGTTTTATTTGGTCTCAACTCGGTGTTGAAGTTATTTTATTTGGAGTCACTCGTCATTTTGACGTCACGACAAAATGTTTTGTAGCGACAATTTTGTTTGGAGGCCGACTATGTTTTCACCAATAGGCAATTGCTTCAACAATTCACACATAGTTTGAAGCATCGGGCAACCATAATGAAGGCCAGACCAGACGGAACATACAAGAATTGAATCTTCCTAATACATATAATTTTAAGATACCTTTCATGTAAAATTATTTAGAGCAGAAACATCAACTATGGATGGGTTTGACTAATGGGTATGTTACCTTTGTAAACATTAGGATAGATCTGGGCTGTTAAATAAAGAGATGAAGGTATTTTACAATTAACTACAGTCAGGATTCATACACAAATTCTATTTGACTAATGCATACAGATGTTTTTTAAGTTCCCCGTTCTATGATGTTTCTGTCTATCTTATACTTTTCTTATTTTTCACACTCTCTTACACTTTACTTTTGTCGGTAAAATGTTCTTTCTCTGCCCTACCATAATTTATTGCTTTATATTTTATTCATTTTGTTAACACTTTCTGACAACTTCTAACATTTCTTTCTTTCTATTCGATATGTAGAATATTAAACAAGACCTAATTAATTTAAGAAAAAAAAAACATTAAGAGTCAAACGAGGTACAATTAAGGTCAATATTGAAATTTATGTAGTGATTGGAGACAAAGATATTCTTCAAATGACGTCATTTTGTACTATGGGAAAACCCCTATGGAACTGATGCTCACAAACCTTTGCTTGAATAAACTGAACCAATAAAAATAAATGCTGTATTTTGAAGTCAAGTCCGTCATTACTAAAGTGCAAAAATCTCGTTAAATTATCCCCGTCATTTTTTAATATGGAAAAATACAAATTAAAAGGACTTATACTTTAATTTAAAATTTGCTTCTACGATCAAAACAAAAGTTATTTAAAATTACGGTACAACATGTATCTTTGACGTAAGGGAATTATCATGAATCATATGATAATCAGTTGCATTTAATACTTTTAATCTTACTATACTTTAGAAAATGAGATACTAATTATGAAACTTGTGCATACTTATTGTGGACACACTGAATTTTAAGCACATAATGTTTAATTTTGAAAAGTCGAATGCCTCGGAGATATCTTAGACTATTTTTGAAATAAACCTAATTTGATAAGAACTACAGGGAGTAATTCTGCACTTAAGAGAATTTGAGAATATTGAATACCCTAGTGATAAAAACTCTCTGCATAATTCATTATCCCTAAATGATAATCCTAACGATTCTCTTTGTATCATCGATAAAGAAGTCATCAAAATTTCATCAAAAAATAAGAATAGACGACGCCGTTAAAACGTTTCACCTTCTTGGTTATTAATTTTGCATACAGTTTTAATTCTCTCTTTATTTTCTTAATTTCTCATTAGTCTTACTTAAAAGATAACTGCAGAGTACTTCCTTATATTAAAAAGGTGCATAATATCTCGTTTTTGCTATTGATACTGCTTCAAATCAATAGCTGTTTAAGTGTGTAGTAAAAGTACTTCTAGATAAAATCGATTGTGAAAAACATTGACAAAAATGAGCAAAAAAGTGATTTATCCCAACAGATAATATTATTTATCATTTAGGTCCTCCGGGACATACAAATTTAAAACGTAAATAATTATTTTTTGTACTTTAAATATTCAAGTTTAACCGGAATGCTTCTGAACATTAGTTAGTAGTTGGCAGCATAAGGTGCGATAAAATCAGTTAGAGTCATGGAAAGATGAAGCTCACATTAATGATCATGGCTAATGCCTTTAATTTACCATTTAGTATCAAATTAGAAAACATGAACTTTCATAATGTGCAAAGATACTGATTATATTTAGTGATCGTCCGTTAAACATAAACATGGTATAGCACCCCAAATAACAACTTTAGTCTATATGGTTCCGTATTATTTCCTTTCATTTCATTTTCACTACCGTAAATTCAAAGACGCCCAAGTTACGAATGAGTGAGCTTACGTTTTTAAATTGACCTGATAAGACGTAAGGCGGCCTTCCAACTCAACTCAAATAAGTGGTTTCTTTTCAATGATTTTTCACTCTCGCCATAAGGTTGGGACACATTCCCGAATGAGTGATCTGAAGTAGCTTTAATGCAATTTGGCTGAGACTAAAATGCACTTGTTTACACTTACAGGTAAAAGATCGAAATCACCACAGTAAAGTGACACTATACTTTACGCCTTTAATGGATTGGATAGTATTTGTCTGAGTAACGATGATGCTACAATAATGTTATATGCAGTGAATGTTTGTTAACATATACAATTCAGGAGTCTGGAAACGCAACTTAGTGTTATCGAGGTATTTGTGCAGGATTTCATGTCAAAAGCAAAGAAGAGATTTTCCCCACCCTCTTGAAGATTTTATGACAAACAAATAATATTTTGCATCACTGCTTGTTGTAAAGAGATTTTAAAGAAAACTAGAATATTTATAATAACTCACAAAACCATTTTCATGTATAACCGTACATCCGTGCAATGTAAACGCCATGCTGATCCACTTAACAATAATTATCTCAAACAAACACTTTGACAAACCTAGGTGAAAATACAGACGCAGTGATGATTAAGATGGATAAGAGTCTCGTTTACTCCGAAGCGTAGGTAACCAGATACATATTTTATACGGGGAGGCACACAATGGGTTATCTGTGTTGGTTTACAGGGCCCTACATTCATAGCAATTATCATTATTTTATCAGACATACACGCATAGACATAAGCTTCAGTAAATTCCTATCACATTCACGCTCGTGCAAAAAGCAAAATGCTTGAGGAGTCAAAAAGACAGACATACAAGTAGAATTATGAAACACCTCATTGTATCATATATCAATGTAGTCGTAAATGACATTTGAAATATATATTTATATCGTCGACATTTTCTTATGTACATTAGATATATAAAAACAAAGCTTTGTTTCCTTTTAACGTACATTCAATCGTGCACATTACATTCATAATTTCATGCCAAAAAAGAAAAACATCTTTTACATAGGGGTATATAACAATAAGTTTTTTTGTTATAACTCATCAATCACAAAGATATCAATCGCAACTTAAAGGTAAATTAAAATATTTGCAATGACATAACTTGTACATCCTGTTATGCTTTATTGACTCAAACTTTGAGTCAATTGTTAAATAAGCCATGCAGGGTAAAAGTATTTTTTGTAAATCTGCATATGCATATACATAAACATTTCCATTTGTACAAATATGACAATTCCAAGAGATGTTGCAGGTCAATGTGCGTATCATTTTGGGTCAGAGATAATAGTATCATTGCATGCATATTACAAATTTCTTACAGAATATAGTGATAAAGGGAGAGTAAAATCTAGGAATTTTGCTTTTGCTGAACCATTTTACATTTTGATTGACAAGCTTACAAATATCAGTTAACAGCAGATAAATAAATGGCTTACCAATTCTTAATTATGGGCATGTCCCGAGAAGAAAACAATTACTGTGATAGGCAATTGCTTCCACAATTTAGTTTGAAGCACCGGGCAGCCATAATGAAGACTAGACCTGATCAGAGGGTGAATTAAGCCCTTCCCACCATTCAATTCAAACTGCCATTTCGACAGCGTATAAACAGCACACTTAGTGAACCAACTGCATAGACTTACATGATAAAACTACTGATGGAAAACTTGCTACAGAAAATTTATTATTTTGTCAAAAAGAGGATAATCACAGCTTGATATCAATGCAAACAAATCTCAGTTGGACAGAGTTTTTCATTTCCAAAATACAGTTTGAAATAGAGCAAATTCAAACTGTTTACCATTCAAATTTAATGAATGCAGTAGTGGAGTGACCTTGGTTAACATTCCATTGGGTCAACTGAGTGTTGCTGTGTGTTATGGGAAGGGCTTTGAGACCAGATGGAACAAACAACAATTCAATCTTTCTGATACATTTAAATGTAGGACACCTTTCATGTCAAATCAGTTAGAGTAGAAACATTAACAATGGTTGTGTTTGATTAATAGGTATGTTACCTTTGTAAACATTAAAATATATCAGGGCTATCAAATAAAGAGATGGAGGTATTTTACAATTATCTACATTGAGGGTTCATATACACATTTTATTTGACTAGTACATACAGATGCTTTTTAAGTCCTCCGTTCCATGATGTTTCTGTCTATATTATAATTTTCTTATTTCACACTTTGTTCCACTCTACTTTTGTTGGTAAAATTTTCTTCCTCTGTCCTACAATATGCTTTCTCTCATTTTTTTCCATTTTTTACCTTTCGTTTGTATCTTTATTTTTCTTTCTTTCCTTCTGTTTCTTCCTAATGTATATCTTTAATAAAACTTTAATAATGATAATAATCTTTCACTCCTGTTATTCGTCTCTTTCTACTCATTCATTCTCTTCCTTTATATAAACGCAATATTGTAAGTAAAAAACCCATTGTATATCATTAATTTAGTGAATCAGTAATAGTATTTTTCTTGCTATAAACATAATAAAATCATTGCAATTTTAAGTGGTCTCGGAGTTTAAATTAGGTATCATGATAGGGATTTAATGGTTGATCGATGCATGCGTATTAAACTACTCGATTATACATTTTGTTACACTGGCCAGCCATAGAAGTCTAAAATAGCCATACAGCAGAACACATTAGAATTTTATCTTACTATCATACATTATATTGAATCCGCAGATATTAAGAGAAGCAGAAAAATACATCCAAGGTTGGTTGATTAATGCGTATGCTGCCTTAGTAAACATTGATATGGATTTGGCCTGCCAAGTAGGAGACGGATGTCTTTCACATTTATCTACAGTCTAGGAGTCATACACAGGTTTGAGGAATCTATGAGAGATTTCTTTTTGACTAGGTATTTGTAGTTCATTGTGGTATTCTTTGTTAGCGGTTGATGATTTTGTTGTTCCAAGCAGAGTGGAGTGTCTGCTAGGCTAGATTATGTTGATAAAAACCATGCCTGTTTATAAAATTGTGGCTGTCTAGACCGTATGAGCCGTTAATGCCACAACCTGCATTTTGCACATGTACAGGTTGAAAATACATGGCAAGGTCGTAATTTGCCGAAATTGAATTTTAACAGATTGACAATGCTTGTGCTCACTACAAGATACCAGCAAAGATTCATTTCAAGAAAGTGATAGGAAATGTGAAATAAATCTGCATATTTAAAAGACAATCAACAAAAAAAAAGGCTTACTGATCTTTGAACACGTTTATCTCAGTTATACGTTTTACTCCATGACAACCTTTGACGGACTATAACTTCTGGAAATCGTGTAAAGTTCATTAAGGTGTCATTTTAATCCTTAAAGCATGGTATTTGCAAATAATTAAAACAGTGAAAATGAGCAGTGGAGGCATTTACGGCTGGTTTGGGATGGACGGTCACAATTCTTTATGAGAGTGCAAGAAAGTCGTATCTGCAATGGCTGCCATATGGTATATTTATTTAACAAAGATTATTAGAATGCAAAAAAATACTCAAAATTTCTCCTCCATTTTCAGTGGCTCATTTCAAGAGCCCCTGACTCAAGCCAGAACATTCTACAGTAGCAATTCAAATTTATGTAAAATGGCAGCTACTGCACATACGACTTTCTTGCACTTACATGACGAATTATAAATATTAAAGTTATTGATTTTTATACATTTCATCTTTGTTCATATCGTTACCTATTACTTTTCTTCATTTCTTTGCTGTTGTTTTGCTTTGTTTTTATACTTTTCTCTTTTGTATTACTTGTATCCTTCTTCATCACCCCGTTTGCTCTTATCCTTATCTTTACTTTTTTATCCACTTTTTTCGTTCTTTATTTTTTCATTCAGGTTGTTTACACATTATAACATTTTTAAACGTTTCACTCTCGCTATTCACAATGAAGAATATTAAAAAAGTACTTCGACTTTATTCATCTAAAAAATACACAGAAATTGAGGTCACAAATGAAATTATGTAGCGATTAAATACAAAGATAATGCAATGACGACGTCATTGTCTTCTATGGGAAAACCCATTGATTTGTTTAAAGTTTGCTTCTGCAATATAAAAAAATATGACTCGTGATTACGATATCCAAGCTTAACTTTTGTCTCAGTGTACACAACACAAAACTTATCTTATGAAATAATTCTAATTTGATTAAAACTTAAGCATTAATTTTGAGAATAATATATGCCCTAGCTTGAAAATACTCTGCATATTTCATTTCTCTTAAATGATGATCCTTAACATTCTCTTTTTATCATCGATAAAAGTAGTCACCAAAAATCCATATGAAAAATTTGAATTGATGACGCTGTTAATTGTCTCACCTTTTAGGTTATTAAATTTGCAAACAGTGTTAACTCCCTCGTTATTGCCTTTATTTCCTTTCTGTTAAAAATTTAAATCTGACATTACATAAATGTATAAAATTACAAAGGGAAATTACAGGGACAGAAAAGAGCATTTTCGTCATCTCTACACAATAGGGACATTATGGAGAAAATGCAACAGGTAATATGAAGGGGAAAACCTATTGGCTATTGTCTGTATTATTGATGAAGAAAACAATCTTATTAAAGCATAATTTTAATATCATTTTACAGCATTTAGAAATAAATTTGCAAAACATAATTTGAAAATGTGTAGCTTAACAGTTTCTTAATGAATGAATTATGCAATGAACTTTTTCAACTGTAGAATGCGTTATCAATTAAAAATTCAAAATTTATGCCAAAGCATAAGCTATGAAAATACAGACGTATAAAGCAAATTGTCTTGAGTCTGTCTACCTTATTGTTTTTATCCTTAAATCTTACACCGATTATTCAGACAATAATTGAATCAACCGGATACATTTCGTGACCGTCCGTGAAACAAATAATGTAATTGATATTGCATTCAATAATTAGTAACAAAGAAAAGATTTTAGCCATTATGGTGTCCCTTTATAATACTGCATATACGTTATACATTTTTCATGTCATTGTCATAACCTAAATCTAGAGACGTCTTTACATGTTACGAAATCAATCAGTAAATACGTTCTTAAATTGACTTGCTAAGACGTTAGTTGGCCTTTCAACTCAATTCAAAAAATTGTCTCTCTTCAATGATTTTCTCTCGCGTCTGAAAGTGAGAAAACATACCCAAAGGAGTGACCTGAAGTAGCTTTAATGCAATTTGGATGAGACTAAAATGCGCATTAGTGTAGTAAAGAGGTAAATGAGCTTATTAGTATGTTTCATCTGGTTTGATGGATTACGTAAAAAATCAAAATCACACAGTAATTTAACACTAAAGCGTACTTTGTACCTTAGATGTATCACACGGTATAGTATAATATATATTCACGCGTCAAAAGGGGAAACAAATGACAGTGTACAAAAATGTTACACACAGTAACAAACAACATTATTAGGACTGGAATTGCTACTTTGTTTTATCTAGGTCTCTGTGTAGCCTTCTTGTTAAAACTAAAGAAGATATTTTAACCATGTAAAGCAATCCGTTAAGTATTAAGGCTATTTTTATGGGGGTCCTTAAACTAATCATCTTAACGATATAA
>JXSR01S010018.1:12521-29097 GCA_000969725.1 Ophiothrix spiculata
GCGCGTGCTCTTTTTGCGACCCGCCAAGACCCAGAGAAAAAATAGTAATTTGTGCAATTATGAAAATGGTAGCTCCAAATACAATTGTCATTGCGTGTGGAATAAACGTGCCATCTTCTGGTATTCATTAAAATGTAAAGAAAATTATAAGATCAAACTATAAGACCACATTAATTGGTTTTTCTAAACATACACAATATCAATCCTAAACTAGCTGAAGTTTCATTTTGTGGGAAACGTCAGATGTAGTGGAGTGCACCAAGAGTGTAGCAACAGTTTGCGTCAAAAAGGCTATGCACTACGGGGAAATCTTTTTAATTACGTTTTTGGGTCACTTTTTTTTGCTGAATTTTTCCCCTTTTTCTTTATCTCTCGATGTAAGAAAAAATAAAAAAGCAAAAAGTCTCCAGAAAACCTTTAAAAAAAAGAAATACGGTAAAATTAACACTAATCTTGTTATTCTGTTTTTTTCCCCCTACAGATTATTTGTGCCAGTCCAACTTACCACCAACGCTTCAAGATGGCTATGTCTGGAGTAAGTGTGTGAACTTACACTGTAAAGTAAAAAGCACTCGTTTTGGAACTGGCACTCGTTTTGGTACTCATTTTACCACTTGTTTTGATACTTGTTTTGGAAAATGAGTAATAAAACAAGTGCTTTTGTGGTTTTAAAACGAGTGCCAGTTCCAAAACGAGTGCTTTTTACTTTACAGTGTTATACATTGAATAATGACGTTAAACTCTATTCAAGGTGCACTTAGAGAGCGTTGGTCTAAAAAATTTAAAAAATGAATAGCTAATGGGTGGGGTTCAGGGAATTTTCAGTATAACGGGTGTCTTGATAAAAAAAACAATTTGGGTTTGGAAAAAAAGTGTGTGTTAAGTTATTTTTATACATTTAAACACTTGAAAGGCTGCAAAAACATTAAAAAATATAAAAGCAAGAGTCACTACTGATTTACATATAATCGGCAATGCGATAGTCGCGATCATATCCATCCATAAAGACTTCCATTCCCATAAATTGCTCCTGGGTATATGCAGAGTATTGTAAAAAAGAGCATTTAGCAGAGAGGCAAAATGAAATAATGACTGGAAATAATTTTTGAAAAATAATACAAAATCCAGCTTTTCAATAAAAATCAGGTACCATATTCATTCCAATAACCGCACATGCCCCATTAAGCGCCCACCCAAGTTTTCTTGGTGAAACTTAGTACCAATAAGTTGCATTTAGTTAGTTCTTACCATGCATGTGGGGTGATAAACTCCAACAAAAAACTTTTGTGGTATTTTAGACAAAGTTTTTGTTTGAAAAGGGATTGTTTTTACTCAGAATTTATCCTGTCAGTCTCAAAAATAAGGGCCCATGCAAAATGACTTTGTTAAGGGCCCCGGGCAGTTATTGGAATGGAAATAGTATTTCTTTTTTTTTAGTGATGCATTTTACCTTGTTTGACACATGTGGAATCAAATTACGAAATATGGAAACTTGCGAGATAAAACGAGCAGAAAAAATGACATCGGCGATCAACAATAAAATTTAAATAGGTATTTATTCAAAGTCATGGTTGTTAGCATCGCATAGACTGCGGGATCCTCAATTTGAAAAAGTAGCATTTTTAGGTAGCAAGGGGTATAATTTATCATTATATTTAATGCATGTCACAGAAACTAAATCACTGCAGCAGTGTCACTCAGCAGCCATATGGTTACCAGTAAGGCCAAATAAAATTAATAGTTTGTCTCAAAGCTCCCGCGCGCATTAGTTTTATCGTGCTTGTTTGTTTCCCTCAAAATCAGAAAAGAAAAAAAAATTAACCTTTTTAAATTTTATTTCACCAAAATTGAAAAAATAAATAACAACAATGGTCAATTTAATATATTTGGTCTTTATTCTGTTTTTGAGTTCGAAAAATGCCCTTATGAAAATATATGAGGGGGGAACATATCAAACTCTTGTAGAAAAGCACTCAGGACTTCTGTCACAAAAGAAAAAAAATCTAACAAAAAAAAAATCAACATACAAAAAAAAAAATCGCATTTCGCATTAGTTTTTCAAGAGTAGGAGAGCTTTGAGACAAACTATTATTTTTATTTAGCCTAACCATAAATACTGAGATGGAAAAATTTGTCTCTAATATCAAAATTTCATTATTTTTAGGAAACCTGTGCAGCACGTTTGTATGATACTAAAAAAAATTCCTTATAAATTGTGAAAAAATTGGAAATATTAAGAATCGGGATAATTTTGAGAACTCAATAATGTTTTGTTTCTTTAAAATCTTACATTTTCTCATTGACGTACTAATAAGATGCACACGGGAGTTAGAAAGTTTGATCCTGTTTTATATTGATCCTTTATGTTTGTATTTTGCTTCTTTTTTTTTCAGATTGGAATAGCTGGAGACCTGAAAGAATTGTGTCAGCAAATGTTGAAAAATAAAACAAAGCCAAGTGTCAAGTGGCTTAGAGCTGCGTTTAGCAAGGATAATAAGGAAGTCAAAATTGACGCAACTTACACCCAGGATGATATAGATAAAGATGAAAGATTCAAAGGGATAGATGATGCTCTAGAATTAAACAAGCTGATCTATGAAGAATTCCACAATTCACTAGATCCTAATACACCCTATTTTTATTTCTTTGACTTTCACACAATAAACAAGGATGGTTCAGTGAAGGATAAAATTGTACTCGTTGCCTGGTAAGTACTGCTAACGTTGCACATCTGAAGAGTTAGTCGGCACAGTCCATTTGAAAATTCCAGGCGAGCATCAAATGGCTCTCCTGGTGCTGTTCACTCAGTAACACCTAAAAAGAAATCCCTGCATAGCCCCCCCCCCCCTCTTTATTTAGGAGTTTTATCTTTGCACCAAATGATGAGGTCATCAAAATCACCAACTCGCTGATTTAACAACCCCAAATGAGCCTAGAATTTTCAGTAACTAAACTAGTTTATCATTATGTTAGTTGAGGCTTAACTTGTGTATCAATCACTGTGTATAAACACTAATTAATATGATTTGTTAGATATAGGAAAATACGAAGACACAACTGGTATGCCCGTCAGCTTCAGGGGGCAACCACTAGTTATCACCTGTGCGAGTTCTGTGTAAAATGGAAAGCCATAACAGGACTAGCCTAGATTTCACTTTGAATTTTAAAATTTAATAGTGAAATGAAATCCAAAAAAAGTTAAAAAAAATCTACACAGATATATTTTTTTTTGAGAGAGAGAATCAGTAGGCAATGTATCATTCTGTGATGGTGGTGTGTCATTCCAGTTTTTTAAATCCTAAATTTGTACCTTACATGGATATACCAGATAAAAAATCAAACAATGCTTTTAGAGACAATCAATATTAGAAGAGAACAAATAGCTTTAAATGAAGGAAGACATTTATTGGTAGGATAAAAAAAAAGGCCTAGATCATTTACAAATGTATCATACTTTTGATGAGATTTTTAAATATTTCTTTGACGATGGGAAACCAGAAAGAAAAAAACATGTGGCGATGTGATACATGTTACCATAACCAACTTGTCTTATTAAAATGTGTGTTTTTATTGTCAATTTCAGGTGCATAGAAAGAAAAAAACATGTGGCGATGTGATACATGTTACCATAAGGCCAATAAAAAAAAATGTTGTGTTGCCCTCAAGTGGAATTTCTAAAAGAATGAGTCGGTCGGATCAGAAAATATTTTTTTTTTAAATATTTTTTTTTAAAAAGCACCTTAATTATGAAATTTGGGTGCATTTTCCACTATTTTCAAAATATTTTCTCAAAAAACACCCAATCTGAGCAAAATTAGGTGCTTTCCCGACCCTATTTTTTTTAAAATTTTGAATAGGGTCGGTCGCTAAGAGCAACACAACAATTATTTATTTTTTTGGCCTAACCAGCTTGTCTTATTAAAATGTGTGTTTTTTGTCAATTTCAGGTGCCCTGACAATGCCCCTGTTAGGATGAAGATGATCTACTCATCAACACTAGAGGCAATAAAGGCTGATATCCGACCGCAGATTGTAGTTGCAGCCAACGATAAAGCGGATTGCGAATTTGACGAAATAGACGAGAAAGTGAAGAACAAAAAGTGAAAATATGATATGACCAAAAAAAAAGAAATTTTGAATGGTAGGTACCAAATTATAAAGTGCCTGAAGTTAAACTAAGCTATAAATTAGCAAAATAATTAAACCATTGTTCTGCAATAGAAGACTTATTTCCAAAACCTCTTGCGTCCTAACCCTGTCATCCGACTCATTTTGCAGCTTACCGAGCACAGAATTCACTGCTTATATGTACATGAAAAACATTAATACTAACTGAAATTTTGAATTGAAAATTTTGAACAAATTTAAATTATATTAAATACAAATATTGACTGCTTTGATGAGGGGCATGGTTTAAATTATTTTCCCCGAGGTGATCTCAAAACCATGAATATTTTAACCATACCCCGAACAAAAATCAGTCGGTGTGTTATAATTCACTTAACATGTTTTATGAGATTTGAAAATTATAGTCTATTTTACTTTCAAAAGGAAGTCGATTTTGCAAATGAGTCCCATGTCGGGGATGGATGGAAGAGGTTGTGGAAACAAGCTCTTCAATTCAAGAAGATTGTTGAAGATTTTTTTCAAAATCCAGCCTTTAAGTTGATGGTGCATACAACACAAAACAACACACCTTTGTATAACCTCATGATTAAAGCTTTTTCGTAATCGGGTGCCGAGCAATTTTTACCCTATGGTTCCCGACCCTTTGCGCCTGGTTGGACACATGGTGTATTCAGTATTCAGGAGTTGATTGATTGTCACTGGGGATATTGAGTCCCCTCCAGGTTATGGAGGAGAGAAGCTGAAATTTCTACAGCTATTTATGAGAATCTGTAAGGCCTAATAATGTCCCAGTAATTGTCCCCAAGGTCACAGGAGTTCAAATGCGGTAAACTTTAGCCTCATTCGACGGGACATAGTTTACGCATCCCGTAAACCAGGCATCCCGTAAACCAGAGTTCTACTTGTTTTAACTGGACATCAATCGCATTCTCAAAACATGTACATTGATCACTAAATAAAATCATGAATTTCTGAGGTTCCGTTACAATCGCATATATATTATTTGTATGTTCTGCTTTTATTTTGAATTTTGTAAGATACCTTGCCTTGTTTTTGTTTTAATAAGGCCATTTAAAAAATGGTTTGTCTAAAAGCTCTCCTACACTTAAAAACTAATGTGAAATGTGGTTTTATTTTTAATCTTTTTTTTTTTTTTATAGATTTTTTTTGTGTGTGTGACAGAAGTCACGAGTGCTATTCTAAATAGAAAAAAGAGTTCCATTTGTACTCCCACATATATTACAAGTCAGATACAAAATTAATGTTAAGATTGGCCTTTTTTAAAATCAAAAACAGAATAAAGAATTTAATTTAATTTTATAGTTACAAGTAAATATAAAAGGAGTTCATATGGAATTTTTGCCAATTATGAAGAATATTTGTCCAAAAAAAAATCAAACACGGCAAAAAAACAATTTTTTTGTTTTTTTGAAAACTAACGCGCACACTAAAACTAAAGCGCGCGGGAGCTTTGAGACAAACAATTAATTTTATTTAGCCTAATCAAAAGTAGTATTTTTTTTCATATTCTACAGTTGCATTATGTTGTCTCCAAGTCACATCCATGGCAGAATTTGTGGTGCAACCCAGCTGGATAAACAACACATTTAGAACACAATCGCTTACAATAAGACACGATGCTGATGAAGAAGTCAAGAATACACATCTCCAGTTATAGGCAAAATAAAAATTTATTGGACAAAATAAACACAAATCCAGGTTAAGGGTTGCATTTACAAACAATGAGGCCCTGCACTCTGAATTTTTGTTTAAACTGTCCAGTAAATCATTGTTTGGCCTTATAGTAAACAATCACATGTAAATTGACATCTTTCTGGCCTTAATGGTTTTTATTCAGAGTCTGTCCATATGCATCGATCGATGGACGTTGTGCGATGCATATATCAACAAGACTCTGAATAAGCCATTATCCTTGTAATCTTTACTCTCTATACATTGTTATAGATATAGATGGAACATTTACTTTTATATTTGATATTTCCATCAATCCACAAATATTGAGAGCATTTTCTTGCTCAATTGTATATGATGTGGAGTGATAATTGTCGTGGCAGTTAGGTTGTACATTTAAAGCAGACTTCTTTCTACACACAATGGGAACACTGTAATACAATAATTGGCACACTTTTTAAATGGTTGTACCATATGATATGCCCCCAAAATGAATTGCTTGCTTGTCCACACATGATTCTCAAAATAAGTATGGTTGGTCTGTCAAGTTGTTTCTTTTTTGTGTTATTCAAGACTCAAAATAAACAAATTTTAGCTATGAAATTGTCAAAATGAATCAACAGGCTTTAAAACAACTAAATACAATTTTTATATATCTTCAAAGTGCAAAATATTTGGAAAAGGAAAACTTTCAGGAATTTCAATAAATATGTTCGGTATTCATTTATTGCAGTACGTAAATAGAAAAAAACAACTTGAATTTCCCCCAAAAAAAGCTTGGTCCTGAAGGTGTCAACAAGCAAACAACTTTTACTTTGGGTCTATGCTGGCAACTATAACTTGGTTGCTGTCCTCAAGAACGTAAATGTAAGATGGTTTTTTTTTCTGAACATGGAGACAATGTTAAATGTAAATAACACTTGCAAAAATGATTGGTGTTTGAGACATCTCAACGTGATTTTGCTTAGTGATGCATTCATCAGAGTCGAGCAATATCATCACTCATGTAGTCTTTCCATTTCAAAGAGCACTACTAGTAGCGTGTATATGTAATCGGCGGACATCTTAGAAGTTCCAATGAAATTGCTCGCCTCTGAATCGTTACTGTATCAAATAAGCATACAGACTATTATATGACACTACTCAGAAACTTATCACATTTTGTATTTATTTTGTCAGACTTCAAATTTGTAAGAACTTAATTTGGATATGTGTATTTAGCAATCTGTATAGTTTATACAATTATATTAGATGTACTAACACCAAAAACATAATTAAGAAAAAAAATAATTTGCTTTTCACTCTTTTTTATATATTGAATATAAACTTAATTTCACAGTATCAAATGATTGATAATTTGGATATGTGTATTTAGCAATCTGTATAGTTTATACAATTATATTAGATGTACTAACACCAAAAACATAATTAAGAAAAATAATAATTTGCTTTTCACTTTTTTTTATATATTGAATATAAACTTAATTTCACAGTATCAAATGATTGATTATTTTGTGACCATGTGTGTATTTGACCAGGGGAGGGTACTTTGATTTATTTCTTTATAATGCAGGTATGCCTACCTGAGGTCACAAATCACTCTACCCAATTTGAGCAATTTGCCCATCAAATCAGCATTTTTTATTCAAAAACTATCTATTAAATATATTGTGATCATCACTAAATAGGCGGGAAATTTCTTCATACACGCAGGTAAACATAATGCCACTTACACACGCGTAATAGATCATAGATGCTTTTGCGCAAGTCACACTTACAAGGCGCGCTGCGTCTCCTTGTGCTGTGTTCAACCACGTGCATGCTCATCTGTTTCAATTAACAATGTGACAAGGCCTGCCTGTTTTTGGTTGGATCAAAGTATACTCAAGTATCATAATGATCTTGTATCACCTCCCCCTGGAATTGGACTGGTTGCTGGAATCTGTGAACGTACAAATTGTTTGCAAGATTTCACAGGGCTACTCAAATTCTTCCTGCTATTAAATTTATTTCACTGGAAAGTAAAAAGCAATCGTTTTGGAACTTGCACTCGTTTTAAAACTCAAAAAACACTTGTTTTAGTACTCATTTTCCAAATCAAGTACTAAAACAAGTGGTAAAACGAGTGCCAGTTCCAAAAAGAGTGCTTTTTACTTTACAGTTTTTGGACCAAACATTTTATCTGCTCATAAATGTACTTTGTAAAGATATATGTCATTCATATAATTCAAATTGGCATATTTCTGTCATTGGTAGACTATCAGAACGAGGCCAAGAATTGTCTTGGGATGTGCAATCATGACTTAACTTTTTTCACAGCGGCTCGCAAAAGCGTGCATGATTTGCGGGAATTTCTACTTTGACATATTTTTTCAAATAGCTCTAAACACAAACTACAAGCACAAATTGGTAGCAATTTCGCCAGCAAGCAGTTGAAACAAAGAGCTATCTAGCGCCATTTTTATTAGCAAGGAGAACAACCCTGGCGCACTACAATCAGGAATATGCTCTCATAAAGTCAAGTGAGCCGCTTCTGAGCGGCTTTACGGTGAAATAGGACGGATGGTGACAATTTTATTCCGGAGTAAAAGAGTTAAATACAGCCATCTGTGTATTGACACGCGTATTGCATGACGCAATTTTTGATCACATTCTACAATACAAGTTCCGATATTTCACCAACGATGGAAATTTGGGCGATTATAGGAATGGTCTTTCAACCAATGAATATAGCGGTGTGTTTAGAACTATGATAATCAAGTAATTCAAGCAGTAACACAAATTAGATCAAGATGAAATGGTTACAGTTAAATATTGACAATCACATCCATTTAAATCATTTAAATATTACAGTGGAATCTCGTTAACACAAAATCACTGGGGCCAAGGAGTTTGGTTTGGGTTATCAGTATTTTGTATTATCCAACTGATTTCACATAGGAAATCAATACTTGGAACCTAACAATTATTTTGTGTTATCAGGGTTTTTGTGTTAAGAGATTTTGTGTTAACGAGGTTCCACTGTAATTTGCTTCTATAACAGCAGTGGCACAAATCTTTGATTTGGTTTGTTTGCCGTCTTATTTCTTAAAAGCAAAGTGAAATCAAAGATTACAAGTCATCTGGTCAAAGTGAATTAATGTACAGCATAATGATTTGTAGTTTTGTTTGAAAAGCTGTTTTATTATATTTTTTTAAGTTTAGTATGTATATGAGGGGTCTACTTTGGAGTAAAACAATCTGTATCATAAGCTTTCAACAAAGTTTCTTACAAGTACTTAAAATATTTTTCCTTTTTGATTAAGAGGTACAGTGGAAACTCCTTATAAAAAGTTGCTGGGGACAATCAAATTACCTTTTTATACCCAAAATATTGTTATATCATGGTTTTCAAAACAAAAGAAATAAGAATAATGGTCCAAGAAAAATTCTTTATAACAGTTCTTTTTATATCAGATTTTGTTATAACAAGTTTCCACTGTATAATGAATGTTGTTACCTCTTCATTATCATGAACATTGTTACAGAAAATGAGTGGTAAGGTTTCCATTTAATAACAGAGGCGGTGGAAGCAAATACATTTTAGGGTGATGTCACCAATGCATAGAAGATGCGTGGTTTTGAAAACCGTGTCTTGAATGACCCCATTAAAGTACCATTTGTTTTCATAAAATTGTCTAAGCAAAAATTTCGGAAAAATAAAAAATGGCATATGGATACTTTTGTTTTGCTAAGTTATGTGGAAACTAATTATATGACATGCCTTTATGAATTTTGTAATAATGATTTTGAAATATTTAGAAAATTGTATAACCTAACCTTTTGAGCAGTTTTACAATAAATGTTATCGTTCTTCTGTCAGGATCCGGTTAAAAGGCGTTCCTGTTCTGTGCTTCCACCGCCCTATTTGTGTACAAAGTAGACGCTTCATAAGATCATCTTGTAACAAGTCATTTATATAGAATGAATTAGTAGACCTATTTTGTATTTCCTCAATCAAACGAACGACAAATATACATTATAAATAATCAAAATTTGGACTTCATGTTTGAATGATTTTACAATCGTCGATTCTTTTATATTTGATTTGTATATTTTACTTTTCACCAGCAATACAAAGCAGCACCTACTCTCAACTTCTTTGAGATATAAAGGCTAAAATATACCTCTTCATTTTTGTAAACATTTTTATTTAGAATTTTTCTCATGATGTACATTTTTTACCATTTTGTAAAATTTCATTTTGAAGAACATTTTTTATATCAAGCAATAGCCAATGGCAAGTAAAATTCTTGTTAGGCCAGGTAACTTTGCAAAGTTTCCTGCCTGACTTGCTAGTATGAAAAAACACCAATATCCAGCTCTGGATACATCCTTGTTGATATGTGATGAACACCTCTGTGGCATGTTTGAATATAATTATGTCAAGTTGATCATTTTGTTTTTTCAAAATCTCATCAGTAGTTGATCCAGAGTGCTGGTTTGTAGAACCCGTCTCCATGCCAAGGCAGGAAGACAGGTTGGAGAAAGGGTATAATAGTATACAAAAGAGGGGTGCTCTGGCAAAATGAGAGGAAAGTCGCAAATTTCAAAATTAATTTTGACATATTTTGATTCTCTTTAGTCTCAGCTTTTGAATTATATTCTTCATTTAGAGATCGAATTCCAAAGCAGTCCAATAAATATATTGCAACAAAAGTTAGTTTCGAATCTGTTTCAAAAAATACTGATTACTACAGTGTATAATAGCAACATGCAATCAATCAACCGTGAATAATTGCACTTCCTGGCAAAGTTGACCTTCAAAACTTTAGTTATAAGTAAACACTTATGCATGAAGGCATTTTATGTCAACAAATGAAATTTGTCTTTTGACCCTATTTTTACTTTATATGCCATTTATTCAAAAAATAGATTTTTGACTTTCCTCTCATTTTGCCAGAGCAGCCCACAAATATTGACTGCTTCTAGGGCATGGTTAAAATAATTTCCCTCTGTGATGACAAAATTATGAATATGCTCCAAGCGAAGCCAAGTGTATATTCAGGTTGATTTGCGATCACCGAGGGAAATAATTTTAACCATACCCCAAACAACATCTGATAAGGCCAACAAAAAAAAAACTCTGTCTCCGCTTACTTAAGGTCAAAACCCCAAGCGCTATGCATTTTTTTTTTTTTAAGTAAAAAATGGCTACGCGGATGTGGAAATACTCCTAATTTTTTTTTATTGCTTTTTTCGGCCACTTTTTTTTTTCGCGGCCGTTTATTTAATTATGTTTCCAGTAGTAGGGGAAAAAAAGATTGGAAAAAAAACGAAAATCTCTCAGAAACCTAAAAAAAAAAAAGATATTGCTAAATTTGGATTTTTAAATTAAAAGCTATGCTTGCGGGAAGCTGAGACATACTTTTTTTTTTTTTTTTTTTGCCTAATTCATGATGATTTTTTTTCTTTTAATGCGCATTGTTAATTGTGCTACAAAGTAAATATCTTTAGCACTGTTGTCACTTGTGCATGTTTGACTATTAAAGAATGCTTATATTCAAGGGTGTAACACTCGAGTTACACAATGCAAAACATATTGAGCAGGCCAAATTAAAAATATGCCGAAGCATTTCCCCTATTCACTCTTTAAATATGGGGATTTTACCGATACCATTTTCACACTAGGGTTTGAAGAAGTACCCTTTTTCTTGAAAAAGGTTGTTTTTGATACCCTAAACAGTGTCACCTGGTTCACCCTTCAATCCATAAAAACAACCCTAATTCACCCTTTTCTTGGTCTCGCTATGCCTGCAACATCATACCTGAGTGGCCCCCTGGACTATTCACCATCTTGTTGAGTCAGCCCAGCAAACATTATGCTGCTTTCATACTTATTGTAGCTCTGTCACTTTGTTTGTTTCACACTTTTGTAGCTTTGCAGATTTGCAGCTTCATATCGCTCTGAAAGTTGAATTCATTTTAACTCGAAAAATCTTGTGTGACAAAATTTTGCCAATATCGATTATCTCAGCGACAGTTATGTAGCTTTGCCACTTTAGAACCGGAAGCGGCAAGTTTTTGCAAAAAAAAAATACGTCATGCAGCGACAAAGCTACACGAGTATGTAAGCAGCATTGTGAGTAGCATAGTTTCACTCCAAAAGAGTGGCATAATAATCATTCTGTCGAAATCGCGAGTGAAGTAAAAGAACTGTTTGAGTTAAAATTCTCTTGATTGGCAATGATTAGAGCATAGCTAAATATAAATAACACAAGAAGTGTTTTTTAATCTTTTACATTAAGAGACTTAAGGCAAATCATGAAATGTCATCCATGCCCAAGTCGTGACCCAGTTCAAATTTATGAATATTTCGGTGCACATGTTATTAGTATCAGATTACATCAAATGGTTTTCTCGCAAGTATAGCCTGTAGTACAAGAAGGGTATTTTGCATCATTGATTATGCCTAATGGGACCGAGTCGTCTCACATAACCTTGAGTTCGAAATTGAACTACACAGAATACGTCGCAATCAATGATCTGTTGATCCCACATGTACAAATACGTTCTACATAATTAATAGCCAGGACACTCGATCACACGGACGCTGTATATAATTAAACCGGTGTAATGAAATACATGGTCCTTGTGACTGAGTGTCCTAGCTACTATTCAATTGTGTAGACATGGTAGAGCGGAATTTGGTTGAGCGTACTTGTACATGTGCGATCAGTGAATCATTGATTGCTACTTATTCCGTGTAGTTCAATTAGACACGGACTCCTGCTTATGGAAGACACCAGTAAATAAGGGTCCGGTTGAGAGACGTATCATTAGATTTTTGCAAGGGATGATGAAAAGATAAAGATTACCCCAAACATGGCAAGACCCCTCCCGAACACGAAAGAAAAACCTATCACATCACAAGTAGGGCCTACCCCCTACGGAAAGACTAAACTAACGGGTACATTTTTGGGAACCCCCTCAACAAGGAAAAAAAAAATCGCCAAACGTGGAGAGACTGGGAAAAGTTTCACCCCCCTCACTAAACCTACCACTGAGGCTTGGGTGAGGGTTAGCATGATTAAAGGAGAAGCCTCGTCCCCTCAAGACGTGTCTACTCCGGAGAAACCCGTGCCAGGCTCTACTGTTTTAATGTACACAGACATGCTATCTGGATCAATGTGATAAGGGACTAGCTTCTTGTCCTGTGGTAACTCTGCGAAACTGCGCTGCATCGATGACGTTAAAACAGATAATTATTAGCTACTGCCAATACAATCACAATCAGAATTTCGGAACCAATCTACACTGACTTTGTCTCACCGAGTTCGTCTTCTGAATAACTGTCATCGCAGATATCTACTGTTTCTACTTTGGTAAACCTTTCTATCATGTGTATTTCCTTTTCTAAACATGACGGAGATAATTCTTCTCCTGTCACGGTGGTGCTGATAGCTCCGGCGGGATCTACGTGTCGACGCAATCGTCCTGGACACCCGTCTTCGTCACACCAGTGGTGACGTAACTGCTCCATTCGGTCGGTTGGTTCCGTTTGCCGTTTCCACTTTGTCCTGCAATAGATAGAAAAAACATTTATCATCACATTATACAGACCTGCATAATTGTGGTGGAACAGTGCAAGAGTCGGAGGTAGTTGGAAGGTTTCCAGTTCAATTTTTGCTTGCAACGAGTTAGAGGCCTACATGATGTACATCATGACATGGCGCGCCACATCGAAAAGTATAAGTTTGTGACCTAAGTTGTCAAAATCATACAGATTTTTCGGAGATTTTTGTATCACTTGAGAGGGAATTAACATAAAAAATTGATAGTCAATGAAATTTTCGATAAAATCAACTTGAATTGCGAAAAAAAATCTTTTAACGGATCTGGAAGAAGGAATGTGCAACGATCTACAACTATGTTTACTGAGCATGCTGAGACTGGTTCGAAAATCCTCTTATTTTAGAAAGCCTAAAAAGACTATAGGCCCCTATATAGAGTTTAATTTTTTGTCGGGCAAAATTATTGAATTTAGCTTATTTACCGGTAACATTGACTCAGATAATATTGAAATTATTCATTTACCCATAGCTTCATCATGTTCATTGAAATAGGGCCGTTATAGTGCACATCGGACCAACCGTCATAGCAATGTAAGTAGTATCCCGGGCTTATCGAGCCCTTTGTGAAGCGAGAATTAGGAGGAGCAGAGGGGTTCAAAGTCCAAAATTTCATGTTCTCTGGTTGATCAATATAATGATTGCGTATTGGAATTTTAGAAATACTGACTGATTGACCAATTATATGGTATAGTAGGTTTTATGTGGTCTTTTCATGAAATTGGTATTTTTTTTGGATGAAAATCATGGCGATTTTGACAGATCATTTTAATGACTTCTTCCAAAATCTTCCATTTTGGTCAACCAATTTCAAATATTTTCGTAGTAAGTCTGCGAAAGGTTCATAGATGGAAGGGTTGGATCAGGTTTTATATAAGCAGCGTTTCAAAAGTAGCCTAAACATGCCGCGATGTATTATTTAAAAAGTACTTATATCGAGTATACGGGGTCTTCAACATATAAGTTAGTAGTCTGTGGGAAAAAAGAAAAAATGCAAAATGGAGTCTGCACAATTGTTCGTGACTGATTCTTAGTCTTTGAGACCCATAGATTCCAGAACTGAATGATGCAAAATCCGCATCATTGAGCATTTTGAGAAATCCAAGATAAAACAAAATGGCTGCCAAAACAAGGGGTGATATTTCAAAATTGGTCAAATTTTATTCAAAACCACACCAACATGTTCCTCTCATCACAAGGAAGCAGAAAAAGTATACTTTTACCTATGTCTGAAATATGGTTCTGGAGTTATAGCCAAAAATGTGAAAGGACATATTAGAGGTCACGGATTTGGCCCTATGGGAGTCAAAAATTTCAAAAGTATCCGATTTTGTTCAAACTGGTCTCAAACTGTTCCTCTTGCAAAAGTGTCTACACAAAGCGATAGTTTGAAGTGTGTCAGGTCAATTGTTGCCATGGTAGCAGGCAAAAACAAAGTCCATATTTACCATTGCATTGGTGCCTGTAGCACAAAGTTTTCCTCGACCTGTAACCATAGCAAAAACTGATCTGATGCACTTTAAACTAATACTTTGTGCAGACAGTTTTGCAAGACGAATAGTTTGAGACCATTTTGAACAAAATCGGAGACTTTTGAAATTTTGGACTCCCATAGGGCCAGTTTCGTGACCTCTGATATGACCTTTTACATTTTTGGCTATAACTCTAGAACCATATTTCAGACATAGGTAAAAGTATACTTTTTCTGCTTCCTTGTGATGAGAGGAACATGTTGGTGTGGTTTTAAACAAAATTTGACCAATTTTGAAATATCACTCCTTATTTTGGTAGCCATTTTGTTTTATCTTGGATTTCTCAAAATGCTCAATGATGCGGATTTTGCATCATTCAGTTCTGGAATCTATGGGTCTCAAAGACTAAGAATCAGTCAAAAACAATTGTGCAGACTCCATTTTGCAGTCAAGCCCAAAGTCAAGGTTTTTCCCACAGACTATAGTATCAGGTCAAGTTTTAAGTTGTTTGACGGATTTTTACACTTACGGATTTAAAGGATCATCGTAAAGAATTGTAATCAAACTTTTTTTAAGTGGGAGACCACGCCCATCCTTTCCGTTCCCTCCTCACAAATGGTGTCGAAAAGCTCGGAATATACTGCTAGTGTTTCAAATTACAGTAGAACCTCTTTAACCTGAAATCTGTTAACCCAAAACCCCTGATAACACAAATTTGATTTTCAGGTCCCTGGCATTGGAATTTATATTAAAAATGTGATGCATAACACAAAGTTCTGATAACACAAAGTAAAATGTGTCGCCCCACATACATTATTTCGTTTTAAAGAGGTTCCACTGTAAATCAAATGCCATTGACGTATAACAAGCTGCTCATATGTTTTTGCTCACCTTCTGTTTTGATACCACGTTTTTATTTGTGTTTCATTCAAATTCAGCCTCTCTGCTAATAAGCCTCTCTCCGCAACACTTAAATATTTCTGACAACGAAATTTCCGTTCCAAAACGGATAATTGGGCTTGCGTAAATGTTGTTCGTCTCCGTCGCGGTCTTCGGGGTTTGATTGGTAAAGTAGCCGGTAGAGGAGCTTCCGTGCGTGCTGACGCGTCACTGGTTGATGCGAGGTGGTGATGAATTGGTGATAACGGACCATGATGACGATGTGGGGATCGTTGGCCGCTATGACGGGCCAGGACCGTCGCTAAAGGAGTTGAACTCGGGTCTGGTGTGAAGCTGACTATCGTAGGACGAAATATTTTGAATTGAGTGGCAAGTCTGGCTCCTGAAAGGAGAAATGATCGTACATTTATGATGATAAATTTATATATAAATACAAATATATTTGGTGCAATTTTAAAAAGTACAAAAGTTTTCAAAAGAAACATGTTTGCGGTACCCATAACGTTTGTATAACCAACCATGTATACGCCCCCCCCCCCGACAATGTGTTACAGTGTACTCTCTAAATGCAAAAGAGTGAAAATTCACTCTGTTCTTGGAGTGAAAGCAGTTTCACTCAATAAGAGTGAAATGTCACTCTTTTCAGAGTGAATTTCACTCTTTTGAGAGTGAAATTCACTCTAAAATAAGAGTGAAATTCACTCTTTTTGGAGTGAAATTTTCACTCTTTTTACAGAGCGGTCCCTGTAGCCACTCTTCTAAGAGTGAATTGTG
>JXSR01S010021.1:512-18392 GCA_000969725.1 Ophiothrix spiculata
ATAGAAAACATGAAAATTAAGCAACACATGTTCAGTAGACTGGACAAAGTAGCACTATATTTAGTGTTTTAATATTTTAAAATATTGGGCTCGAATGCATCTTGTCCAATATTTTTACAACTCATAGCTCGACCAATAAATATGGGCTCAATCTATCCAATTTTATAACAATGATGGAATAATGAATAGCAGGAAATTTTTGTTTTGTATAACTAATAACTTGATAGAATCGTCAACTGGTTCGAAACCTCCAATAAAAGTTCCTATGGACTGTAAGGTTAATGTCATCCAATTCATGGCACGTGGTCCATGGGAATTATTGGAACTTCGGACCGGATGGCAAGTATCAGGCAAATATTTTACGACATTTGATCTAGTTTTGCTCTATCAAATTTATGCATGGAGTATTTTTATGTCTGATATAAAATTAAATAGCTATTTTAAATTCTATATTGCATATTAATATTTTATATGAATCTTTTATGATTTTGTTGCTTCCTATATTCATGAACAAACCTTGAACATAAGTTATGATTCCAAGAATATGAACTAATTTTTTCCCATATATTGGTTTATGTACGCTTGGCTGCTTGTTGCATATACTTTATAATAGTGCATGAGTCAAATGTAGTTTACAGTTAATAAGGCTATCAATACTATCCGTTTAAATGGACGACGACTGGTTAAACGTTCAGAGATTTTGCTGAACGAAAAACTGTCTGTATGTAATAAATCATTAAATCATGAGAAAACGTAAGCAAAAAGAAAGGAATATGGTCCCTTTTTGACTGAATCCTTTAAGTAAACCAAACCATGTTTAGACGATACATTACAAAACATGTTTTTTAAAACAATAAGACTGCCTTCGTATGTTTTAATACACTCTTGCATTCTGACTCCCCGAGTTTGTTTACATCCAGGCTGCATAGACTTTTTATGTTATTATGATCATGCTAAATTTTATTAAATCATAAAAGCTTTCAGTGAAACGATTAACCGGTCCAAGTGAAATCCGTTTATCGTTTAGCAAATTCAACAGAAATTGACATCGTTAACAGTTAATTTTTCTACTATGATTTTGTTGTTTTCAGGGACACAATATTTGTGAGCAATACCTCATCATTGTCAATCAGTAAAATAGCATCCGCAACACAGAGGACAGACCGATTTGCTGGCCTTCATTTTTTTAATCCTGTACCTATGATGAAACTAGTAGAGGTTTGTAGAGTGTTTGAATTGTTTGATTATGTGAAGATGAGAATGTTATCCTACAATTTAAATGAATGGTATTTAAACATGCTGCATAATTTTATAGAATAAAGTATTTCATTGTGAAATTTGATATTTTTGATTTTTGACATTAGATTAAATTATATAAAAAATCACTTCGATTATTCAGATCAGATTGCATAATGGGTGAAAAATACGTTTTGGACAGGGATATACTAACACAGCCCCTCCATGAACTTTGCCTTTCCTGAAAATGTTATGAATTTATTTGTGAGATATAACACACAAAGTTTTTGGGCAGTTGAAGGTAGTCTATGTTAGTTATTTTAATATTGTAGAGTGTTCATGAGATTTATAAAAGTGATAAAAGTGCAAAGTTCGCTTCCATTGAAATACTGTACTTGGGTTATGATGTATCCCATTATCCCCTCATGATTTTTTTACTCACAATGCAGTATTCTGTTTTTGAATTTGCAAACTCACTTATTGTGTTACTTTTTTTGTAAGTGGGCCATTTGGAAGAACATAGGGATACTTAATTTTCCCTTAACTTGGACCCAGTATAAAGAAGAAACAAACAAACAAACAGAAAACCACATTTCAAGTCCTACAGAAAAGAAGATTGCATATATCAGAGCATATTTTTCATTAGCCTAAGCTATGCTTGCTTTGGATTAATCTTGCCAATAAAATTGGTCAAGGGATAAGTCGTTTATTGGCAGGTTATGTTTTATGGCACAATACTATCAATAGGATTACAAATTTACATAATTTTGTTCGTTTGTCATAATTTGACATGCTTGATTAAGGTTTCAAAAAAAATTTGACAGTCACAGTGTGCAAATTAAAGATTACCATGTCATAAAATCTGGTAATCGGCAGACATTTTTGGTGATCTGTAATTTGCCGCCAAAGTAAATGAATTTATTGCTGAATTATCAAATGAGTTTTTTTCTGGGTAAAATCTCAGGGGTAAAGCGGAGATAAATCTACTCAATTAAAGTCAACATAAATGAGTGAGACATCAAAAGGACCCAAGTAATCAACAATATTGTCAAACCCAATATATGCAAATTTGCTTATTACAATATTTGATGATATACTTACATTTATCCCCCAAGTCTAAATCAGACATGAACCATACAATCACAGAAACATGTCAAATTATGTGAATAATAACTTGCTTTATAGTGATTGAAAGGTTCCAGTCTAACTATGTATATAATGCATTTGAACAGCACGGGTCTCGTAATACAGAGGTTGTAGGTTCGAACCCCGGGCGCGGCGGTTTTTGTCTCCTTGTTTCCTGAGGCAAGAAGCTTTACTCTACTTGCTCCGTGGTATGGAAGTCATGTTAAGCCGTTGGTCCCCTGTACGAATAGACTCCTTCATGGGGTATGCATGCGACATGCATACCCCATGAAGGAGTATGCATGCGACATGCATGCACACTGTAAATTGATTGATTATTGAAATCAAACTGTGAGCTGTGCTAGAGAAGCAACAGGTATGACCACTTTGCAAATTTGACCTCCCAGCCTCTGTAAATCTTCTACTTTGATGGTAACATGATAGGAGCTTATAGAATCAGTACCCTGGAAAAAATCGAGTACAATTCTAGTACAACATTCCTGAGCTGCACATTTGGAACACAATTTAGTACAGTTTTAGTACAAATATAGTACCAATTTGTGTACTGTAAATGTACTCAAATTGTACTTAAATGATGTTCCAAATGTGCACCTTAGGAATGTTGTACTATTTTTGTACTCGATTTCTCGATTTTTACTAGGGTAGGTTGTCAGTTCGTGCCCCAATACGGCCAACAGGTTTTGTCCTTGGGCAAGACATTTAATCCTCATTGCTTCATCGACCTGAGCATTATTAGGGAAACTTTTATGGGAAACATTACAATCTAAGTGCAGATAAGGTGCGCGCTTGGGACTCCTAGTTAATGCGAAAGGATTTACCCCATCAACGGCGAGAGTTTGTCAATTATAAATATGGTCTATAAATGCTGTGTTTTATTATTTATTATTAAATAATGCATTGGACTTTGCAGTGAATTGACTATATTCTAGCAGCAGGCAAATTTAAAGAAAAATGCAATCACAAAGATTGCAAAGAATCATTCACTATTTGAGTTAAAATTCTTTAGTAACTCCAGCTTTGTCAACATCTACTTTATAAGTGGTATTTTTCGCGCTACATTTATTTTCGTGATTTTTGTGCTCAACTCGTCCACCACGAAAATAAATGTACCGCGAAAATGGTCTTTGCATATATTACTGCACGTTAAAAAGTTTAATAGCGCAAAAATTAAAATGTGCGAAATGATTTAAAATTGTCCTCGCAGGAAAATTACTGAAAATATTGGCCTTAACAGTATTTGTTTTCTTTTGGCTACAGGTTGTTCGAATTTCTGACACCAGTGATTGCACGTTTGATTCACTAATGAGTTTCACAACGGCATTGGGAAAAACTCCTGTGAAATGTAAAGTAAGTATGGGAGGGTGTGCCTCCATTTTGGGACACCCATACTTGAAGTAAGTTGGCTCTAAGTAGCGAACTTTATTGGTTATCGTGACATCTTGATGTTTAGGTGTTCTTTGTCATTGTATAATCCCTTTGTAAAATAAGTCACTTTTCAAAGAAGTTTCTAATTAATGAAAATGAAATCATATGACAGTATATGGCAATCAAGAAAATTAGGCTTCACGTCCAAAGATATTCACTCGCCTGAGAGACATTCGCTCGCGATATTCGCTCTGACTTATTCGCTCAAATTAAGAGTGAATGACACTACAATGTTCGGATATTGCTTAAATCAGTGAAAACATTGATTTAAGGTGTGTATTCCAGTCACTTTCACTCACAAAATCAGATTGGAGATTTTGATATCATATGAAAACGCATATTTTTCTCATAACCCCTGTAAATTTTCACGCCCATGTTATGTTTCATTTAAAAGATATGGTCAAAAAAGTTCTGAATTACGGGAATATTTTGTGTAAAACAAAATAAATATCTTGTATGTTTCTAAATTAAAGGCCACTTTCAAAATGTCTGATAACTCTTAGAGAATAGCCTCATACCCAAGATCAACTTACTATATATATTATACTTTTCTGATAAAATTGGCAGATAAAATTCTGAAAATCTGTCCAGTGCATATTCAGTAAATATACCGTTCATGGTAAATATTCCGTTGCATCTTGTATAATGTTTTGCCTGTTGTTTTTGATTTCAGGACACTCCTGGTTTTATTGTTAATCGTCTTCTAGTACCTTACATGATGGAAGCTGTTAGGCTCCTAGAAAGAGGTAATTCAATTGTTTTTCTTAAATTAGTACCTTACATGATGGAAGCTGTTAGGCTCCTAGAAAGAGGTAATTCAATTGTTTTTCTTAAATAAAGAAATATTGCAATAAGAGACATGTCTTTTAATAAACTTATTGATATATTAGACAAAGTCTTTTGATATATTAGACAAAGTCTTTTAGCACAAAAGTGGTCAAATCTGAAGTTAAAATATCTGATTTAAGTCAATTTACATGTCGTCAGTAAATAGACATAGAGTCACAAATTTTGCATGAAAAATTAAAGCAAAAATAGATATACTGTCCTATCTCGACTTTACTAAACTGATTGTTTTTATAGCATCATACAACTTTTTGTTTATTTTTCGGTATTTTCATAACAGTCATACACTGCACTGTAAAAAACAGTTAGCCTGTTCAAGTTTGTCGTAAGTTATCTCATTAAAGGACAAAAGATTTTATAAACTAGATAAATAACAAAAGCAGTATCGAATTGATTTTACTGCACAAAAGAGGCCTGTCAATCAAAGTATAGGATAGGCTATTGTCTTCGACGAAAGCAAAAATCTCTAGGAGTCTTAGTTGTGCTTTTTCTCATGTAAACACAAAAGGATTGTTACGGATTTTAATTTCTCAAGTGGAGATTATCTATACTTTTTGACTCCAGTGAATAGAATAAGTAATGGCTTAACAAAATATTTTACTACGGATTACAAAAAGCATTGTTATGCACCCGGGACAGAACATTTGAACTAGCTAAGTGACTCCTAAGTGACCTTTGACCCCTCTCTTAGGTCTTGACATGATGGAGTCTAGGTAAGGATTGTTATGACCAAGACTCAAAAACATGTCTTATTTTTAAAAGATTTTTCATGCAAAATTTGTGATACATCAGTAAGTCTATTTAATGTCAGTACCATAACACAACATGTTAGCATGTAGTAATTTCATATGTTTGTGAGATATGTTGTGTTTGTATTTTGAGAATATGGCATTGCGGTAAGAAAACTTCCATGGCGGTACTTCTATGAACACTGTAGATTTCACTAAACCAGGGCTTCCTTTTGTAATTCTGTGCATGCAAACAGACCTATTACAACTGTTATTAACTCTTTCACTCCGGCAAGCTGCTCACAGCGGCTCGCAAAACCATGCATGATTGTATGAATTAGATTGATAAATTAAATTGTGTTCAATTCTACTCGTAAAATGAGACAAAATCAATGCACTTGTGGTAAATTTTGATTGCTATTCAATGCACTCAGCACGCCCTATGGGCTTTGTGAATTGGACGCATCAAAATTGACAAGCAATAGCATGCTTTGGATTTGTCTCATTTCACTCGCAACACGAAATGCGCCTTTCATGTTGCTGCGGTAGACCTTGAACTTGCACAAACCATTTTTGTTCCCTAAAACTAATTATATAAACCATATAAACATATACTCTTTAGAAGCAGATTTTGAAAACAATCCTATAAATAGGTCAAAAAATGTCAAAAATATCATTTTTGGCTAAAAACTGCAATTTTGACCTAATTTTATTATTTTTTCAAAAAATAAGATAAAAGTCAAAAATGAGAAAACCCTTCAAAGACATTTGTTTCTAATTTGATTTGATTCCAAAAAAGTGTAAAATTAAATGAATGCAAATATTAGTTCTAAGGCTTTCCAGAAATATTTAGGGTACAAAAATACTGTTTCTGACACCATAATGTTCAGCATAAAAAATCCCCTTCTAGAAAAGTATACTCTTATTTGGTTTATGCATAGACGGTCTACAGTAAATGCAATTAGTTTGAGAGTTGAGAATAAAAACAGTTTGTACTTCACAGTGCTATACAGAGTGTCCAAGAACGATTTATACCCGACTATGGGATTTTTTGTGGAGCAGTGGTAAATGTTTTGGTCAAATCTTGTTAATTTTCAAATTAAACATGTCTTTAGCTTTCTGAAGAATTTTGAATTTTTCAAATCACATGTTCCTGTGGAAAGTTATAGAGATTTTTCCAAGCAGGGTATATTTTGCGAATTGTAAATTTGTAATCAGAGAAATTATCGAACTTAAACATTCAATTAAAACCTACTACACTGACACCCTTTACTTTTCTAAAGTTAAAACGTGAAATACAATTTAGGTTTTGATTATTGGCTGTGATGGATATAGGATATAAAGGGTGTCCTTAGGAAAAGAAATTACGATTTTGGTTACGGTTGAATAGCTTTACAATAGCCAGTACAAATAAATGTAAGATGTTACATGTACTCGCCTAAGGGAAACCCACCTGGAAACTTTACATTTGACCATGTTGACATTTCTAATTACAACCAAAGTTAGTTTAAATGGCTATTATGGGTAACAACTCAATATTAGGACCAGAATTTGTCGACGGAACTGTGATTCCTCAACTTGCCCGCCAAAATGGTGTCCTGTTCCATATATATCTGATTAAGTCTATCTCGCTAATCTGAGTAGGAATAGATTCAGAAGTCTGCAAGGTAATGCTTTTTGTAGATCTTAGAAAATATCAAAAGCAAAGAAAGAATATTTGAATTTGGTCAAGTTGTATTCATTACACTTTACAAACTTTAGTACTAAAGTTTGCATGTTGCACGTATTTATTCGTATTATACCCGCATTTTTATAGATCAAAACCATGTTTACATCATTTTTCAATTACGTCATCATGCAAAGCAATGAAATATGATATTTTAATGAAACCTATGGAAAATGTAGAAGACTTATCCACTATTGTAGGAAAGCTGTTGGTTTTATGAAAAATTATGATTGAACATTTTTTCTGATTTTTTGAAACCGGGTATAAATCTTTCGTGGACACTTCTGTACTGTGAAAAAACAATGAGATTTTGTATTGAAGAGCATGAGGTAATGATGTATTTGCATGTTATGTGTATTTGTAACAATTTATTTTTACAATTAAATGTTCAACCATATTCATTTCAACGAGTGCCCCAGGACCTCTGAATGAAATCAGTCATCTATGAAGGGCCCTACCTCAAGATATTCCAGGCAGAGGTTTGTCAATGGGCAATTTTATAAGTTATCATTTGAATTATGATCCATTAGCCTACAAGTACAAAGGAAATATGCACCATTAGCCTAGAAGTGCAAGCAAAAGTTACTGCATAAACTTGAGTCGCTCTTTAATCATTTGCACTTATTGTCACTCAATTATAGATACATTTGTTGACATGCTTTTAAAAATATTTACAAAATATTTATGTGCAGAATCTTGGTATAATTTACTGCGTAATTCATGTTGTATTTCAAAGTTGATGGATCATTACTTTTCCCAAGTTTTGTGTACAGACTTTTTTATAGGGTTATGTTTTGACAAGTACACTCATGATTTTAGATTTTAATAATGTTTGGAGTTCGCGGTCAATAACAAAACCTTTAACTGTTATTTGTTCGTGTAGGGGTGTACACGTATAAAATCATACACACAGGCCAAATTAACACACGAGTACTGCTTATAAATTAACCAGTGACTCATGTGTGTGATGGTTAATCTTATAAACATCGCTATTTTCTTGGCCAATTTCAAACTTTGAGGGTCATTTTATGAAAAAAATGGTACATATTAGTGTTTCCAATACTCTTAAAACTGATTTTTACCTCCATTGCTCAGAATCTGAGAATTTTACAGGATATTTCGTATTGTTTGTTTGTTAAAGAGTCTAAAGTATAAATAGACCTTTCAAGCTGATTTTACACTTTCCGGCAATTACAGACAGAAAAAGTGACTCTTCAACACAATAACCAGAATGTTAAGTTCACGGTCTCGTTAATTGGTTGTGTACGAATTCAAACTTGTAGTTAGCGTTAGCGCTGAAGAGTCACTTTTAGTTCGATCGGCCTGATACGACTTGAAATCTTAAGCTTAATCAGTGCAGATCAGCTGATTTCAAATGGAAATTTCACTTTTTGTGTCGGTGTGCTTATGGTACCATTAGCCAAAAGTTGTTCATAATTAGTGTATCTAATAATGTAGGGGTCTGGTTCTATTTATTTTTCACTTTTTTTGCGACAAAATCGTGCATAATAATGAGCTTGAACATGATTGGTTGAAAAAATTGCCATTTGATCAATGTTCCGGAGATTTCCAAATGGATTTTATAAAGGTCTATTGCTGTTTGCTTGAAGGGCGGCATGATTGATATATTGATTTTCTTGCTGTTTGTTTGAAGGGCTGCATGATCAGCAAGGTGTCTCCATGCATCGGGAGAATTGGCAGAACAAGGATGCACATCCTGTTTTATCTTTAAGGGACTAGCCTAGATTCTACTTAGAATTAAAATTTGGAAATACTCTAAATAAAGTCTGAAAGTGTAGTATAATCTAAAAAAGTATAAAAATTTACACAGGAATATCTGAAATTGAGAGAGAATTAATTTGCAATATAACATTCTGTGATGGTGGTGTTACTATCCGTGTTTTCTAAATCCTTAATTTGCACCTCACATGGATTTGCCAGATAAAAGATCAAACAAAGCTCCTAGAGATAATTTAATACATATTAAAAGAGAAACAATTTCATCAAAAATAGTTTGTCTGCCCATCACAGTGTAGAAACAAGATATTTAAAAGATTTGAAACTAGAAACATTGTTTTCACACCATTTTTTGCCTCTGGAGAAAAAAATAATGTTTTTAAAGAATTGCAATTTTCACCAATATTCCGCAAAATCACAGACTACTGGTAGATCATATTACTATAGTATAAACATGTTCTATCGATGCGTGTAAAAAATATATAGGTAAAAAAGTAGGTTGAAGAATCTAGGCCAGTCCTTGTATCTCCATTAATCTTATAATTTTTTTTCTCTTGGAATTGTTGTCTACTCTTCTAATATGTTGTTACTACTATGTCTAGGAGATGCGTCGCCACGTGATATCGACACTGCCATGAAGCTGGGGGCAAGTCACCCTATGGGACCGTTTGAGTTGATTGATTATATAGGGCTGGACATCTTCAAGTTTATCATGAATGGTAAGATTGTGTAGTGATATGCAAATGACCCCTAACCTGAGACTAGCACGGAGCGGTCCAGTGTGAAGGGTCCATTTTTCAACATGTGCACTCATAGCTTTTTTTCGGTGATATGCTACACCTTTCCTAGGTAATGCATCATTCTCACATATAGATACAGCTATGAAGCAAGGAGCCGGCCACAAAATGGGGCCATTCGAGCTGTTTGATCATATTGGTATAGATGACATGAAAACAATTAATGATGGTAAGTGTGGTCTAGACTTGGAACAAGTCAAAAGGCTGAGCAAGTTTGTAAAGAGTATGGCTAGCTTGAAATGGCAAGGAATTGATCCATGTAAACCATGGTAGTGATGGGTGTGAGAGTTCCGCATTTACACTGATTTCAGCATTTTTCATGTCTTCAAAATAGTCATAATTTCAGCTTTTTCTTTTATTTTCAGCCTATTTGGGGCATTTTGTCACTATTTCAGCATTTTTTTAGAATTTTTATCGGCTAACTCTCACACCCCTGGCAGTGTAGACACTGGTAGTAAAGCAACTTGTCTTAAGTTTTTGTTTTCAGTTGAGCCATGCTTTCTAGACTCAATCAGCTCTTTGGTTTGTTCCTGAAAAAGACCATTCTAGATTGTGGTGAATGTTGCGTCGGAGGGTCACTAGGCCACTAGGGGCACTTGCAGTTTTATACACACTATAATTTCTTCATGGCACTAACTTTATACTCTTCTAACCACTCATGATATTTTAACAGGAGTTAAACTTTTTCAAATTTCAAAAGTCAATCATTATCCATTGCATATTGTGACTCAAAAATCATCTTTCCTTTGGTGTATATCATTTTAATTTAAATACATTTACATCGGATCAGTTATTTTTGTGTTCATTTGTTTTATTTTCAAGTTATTACATCATTAGAATTTTTTAGACATTCATTTAAGTTCCTATCTTTTTATTTTCTAATAGAAGTAACACAAGTTAGAGCAATGATGCATTCTTTTATATGCTTAAGCTCAAAAGAATATGTAGAAGAGCATTTTTCTGCCTTATTATTTTTCAACTCCTGTTTCCTTTAAAGCAGTTCACATGCTTCTTTAAACTTGAGGCGGTATGCACAAAACATTTTTTGTGGTACGTTTATTTTGCGTGCAAAGTGAGCTGATGTTGCGCGAAATTTACCATTTATACAGTATTTGATTTTTAGTGGTTATCTTACACTTGGGATGCAATAACTCAAACTTAAAACAAAATGCAGGTGTAAATGAAAGCTATGACATGGCTGATCTAAAGATGAATAATAGGTTTGTTCAAATACTCAGTTTACGAATTTTTGTGTCTACCAGTCCATGTTAGCCTGTAAGTTCTATTCATATTTACAAAACATTTAGATAGGGAATTTATGATTTTGTAAACCAATTACCAATGATTACAAATTCTAGTGCTTAACCAACTGAATTCATGCTTATAATCTTAAAAGGTTTACAATTAATAGAAAATGGATTTGTTTACAAGACAACATTTTCACCTAAGTAGTATTTAATGGTTTGTTACTTCAGAACAAAGAATAATTCCAGGCTGCTTCTAATTTGTAAAACCGTTGAAAATATCAGGCACGTAAATGTATACATATGACTTTAAACATTCATGAGTTGCTGATTGATTGAACGATAATAATACTGAAGTTAATAATGAGGACTGATAGATTGATTTAGGTGTCATTATACCAGATTAGGTGCTACCAAAAGATTACAATGGATTACCAAAACTGAATGCATCACTAGTTTTATCCAAGGGATGCATGTTTTCAGGCCAATGCCACATTTAATCAACTACAGGCAGCTGTTGTTTGCATGGCAATCACATCATGATTGCACTTAGCTGCCAAAGAATGGGACTTGGGGACTAATCAGTGTCAGATTACAATTAATTAACAAAAACTGCTGACTTTTTATGTGTTTGAGATTGAAAATTTCATAAACTATAGATTTAAACTAGCCTAATGACCCTCCGACAAAACAGCTTCATTGCGAATACTTGTGTCAGGTGAATAACCACATTAGAAGTGTGCAAATAACAACATATGTACACCTCTTATCAGTTGACTGAAGATCGATCGCCCCAGCGTGAAACTCAGAGTTACAACTTTGTTTCACGAGATATTACTGTCTACACTCTTATGTTGTTATTTGCATTGAATTTAGAATAATATGAGTATATTTTACAGTTTTGTGGCTGACATATTTTAGTTATTTCACTGCATCTGCATATATATATATTTGATGGCTCACCCCAAAAAGGGTAACTTTACAACAGAACACTTTTCAAGAAACTGGTGAAAATAGGCAGCAAAAAATAAAGAAAATAATATTTTAAACAAATCCAGCAGATTTACTTTTATAAAATTTGATCGCCTTGATCGATTTCCACAAGTAAGGTGTCATATTAAAGCTCAAAAAATGCTGTAACAGATGAAATGATAAAATCAAAATTGATGACATCTGCAAAATATGGTGAAATAAGCAAGTTCATTTACTAATATTAAATTTATGCAAAATGCATATAATTAATTTAAAAAGATGAATAGCGCTACCAATAATGAAAAATGGTTAAGTTCATGTATTATATGAAGAGCTTGTTTCCAAAAGGGCCTAAATCCACTTTCTATAGTTTTCAAGTTTTTACTTCATTAAATGTTAGGCTTTAGCACTCTGACAAAACTAAAACCACTCACGGAAATCAGAGCTTTATAATATAATTTTTATAAAGAGTTTTATTTTCACTATGAAGTGGATTTAGGCCCTTTTGGAAATAAAATATGGATTTAGGCCCTTTTGGAAACAAACCGAGATTTTTGTGCACTGGCAAGCTAAATTAAAGCAAGTTCTGGGAAAAATAGTTTGGTTTCATGAAATTACTACTACTGTATAGTACTACATTATGGCACCAATTACTAAATTTTTACCCAAAGTTGATTTTTGTTCTTTTTGGGGATGCTTTCTTCATTTAGAATTTATTTCCAAAAGGGCCTAAATCCATTTGAAAATCAGCAAACGGATAATTTCTTGTCATGTTTAATTTATTTTTGAGTTTTTACTGCTTCACAAGTTAGGGATAGGTCCTCTCACTACAGTGACACCATTTATGGAAATCAAAACTTTATTGCTTATTTTTTATTGAGAGGTTTGTTTACACCCTAAAATGGATTTAGGCCCTTTTGGAAACAAACTGTAGACAGATTTTTGTGTACTGGTAAACTCTATGAAAGCAACTTTTGGGGAAAATGGCTTGGTTCCATTAAACTACTACTATAGTACTACACTATGGCACCAATAACTTAATTTTGAACAAAAGTGGATTTATACTCAACATATTTTCAAAACATTTCTGTTCTGTTTTCTTTTGAGTAACTGCAACAACAACAACAAAATCAAAAAATTTAGACCTTTCTATCGCATAGGAAGTCCTTGCTCTGACAGATACAGAAATGCCCAATTATTTTTTTTATGAAATAGATAAAGCCATCTATTTCATGACTACTAATATCTGCTGGTAAGGGCTCTGTCACACATCACGAAACGTATGAATAACAAACTAATAACGTACACTGGTTTGGTCATTGAAATGAATGTAATTGATTACCAAACCAGTGTACGTTATTGGCACGGTACGGTGATGTGCGACATGGCCTTAAAGCTTAAGCTGCACTAGCAAGAAATCCAATAACTTGTAGGGTTTGATCCACTTCATGTTACATGAGTCTGGCTTTTACCCATTTTTGTTACACCCAAGGATTTTTTATAGGGGAATCAATACTTGGTATTTCACGCATTTTACCGCCGTGTAAATCATATGGGAAGGCGGCCATCTTGGATTTTCACTCATGGAGGGTGAGTTATTGTACCTCCAGCATTTTACGGCTATGCGTGCCTCACTTCAGATTAGCGGGAAAATAGGCGTACTTTGATCATAGCAAGTCGCAACACACGCTACTTGAAACGGAGGCACGGTTTGCGCTTGAAACAAAATGAACACGCTGTATATGCATCAAGTGAAGATTTACGCGATCTGCCTAGATATAGGGCCAAAACTCCGAATATATCCGGAGGTACAATAACTCTGCTCCATGAGCGACACAAAATGGCGGAGACTACCAGTTCCCTGTAAAAATTCCTTAGGCATGAGAATTTTCAGATAATTATCTGATTTCAGATATTTTTTCATCCAAAATCATCCAAATTTAGATAATTTGGGGGTTGATTTAACCTTGTTAGTGTTTTGGGGGTTAAATTTGACTAAATTCAGATATTTTCATGAAAAATCATTCTCATGCCTGAGTCCATAATTGGACAAGTATCACAGGATATTTGAACAACTACACTTCTCAAAAAAAATCTGATACTACTCAATTTTGACACACGCTGTCTGTGACCCACCTAAGAAAATGGAATTACTCAGCCATATAAAGCAAGCTCTTGTTACAAATTTGGTGTCGTTTTAGAGAGGAGATTGGTAATCGAATAATGCATCAGATAGATGAAGACTAAAAAAAATGAGATATAGGTGGATGAAAAAAACTTTCCAAACTTTTTTTGAGAAGTGTATTAACTGAGCACATTTAGTTTTGCTTAATTGTTAATTTCACTCTTTCCATGAGCACATTAACCACTACCCATAGGGTTTGCTTGCTATAGGCCAAACAACAATTTATTAGACAGGACTTGTATTTTGAGGCGTGCACACCTGAATAACTTGAGAAGTGCTTTTTGTAGCACACAAAGCATTTTTTTAATTCAAGGCCTGATTAGACAATGTAATCAAAAATACAGGGCGGGGTTTGCATTTACAAACAATGGGCCCTGCACTCTGGATTTCTGCCTATACAGTCCAATAAATTATTTTTTGGCCTATAGATCAAATGCGCATTAGTTCAAAGGCTCAATATAGTAAATTTTATTTGTGTCACCTTGTGCTAGATTATATTTGGAGGGAATTGTCTACACGTCCCCAAAGCTTAATGAAGTGACACGAATATAAAAATCCACTATAATCTGAGCATGCTATTCAACACGTTAGTCCAAATAAAAAAGCTTATCAGTCTGAAAGCTCTTTATTTCGAATATTTAAAAGAGGCTTCCCAGTCCAAATTTTAAATAAAAAATTTGCTTGTTCAAATTTTCGAAGAGGATAACTACTTTGAATTTTGAAAAGATTTGCTGCTCTGAATAAAAAATAAGGCTCACTAGCCCAAAATATAAAATAATGCGTGAGGTAGAATTTTAAAAAGGCTTGCTAGTCAAAAAAATATACAGGGTGAGTCAAAATAAAGTGTAAATTAATTGGTGATTTTTTATAACCAGTTCCTTTTATTCTTTTGAAAAATTGTTCCTATATGAGATGTCATATTTCATTAGCTTTCATAGAAAATTTATTGTGTTGAAATCGGATAAAGCATTCTAAAGTTATAGTCATTTGAGTGGAGGTACCCAATTTTAACAGCGAACAAACTACGCTATTTTGTTTACGTCCGTACTGGTAACAAAGGCTGTTGTCTCTTTCAACTGTTAAGATAGGAATGCCTTAACAAAATAACAAGAAAACAATAGGCTGTTGAATGTCGACTGTGAAATATCGGGTAGCGGGTTGACTCTCTGGGTAATGTTCAGATCTCTCTCTCAAAAAAAAAAGATCTTCTAATTCGGTTGCTGTTTTGTTGAATCATCCAGATCAGGATCTTCCAGAGCCTTCCTTGTTTCTGTTACAAAGAGTTGCGTGATCCTTAGCTTATAAAGAATATTTTAAATAGCTTGAGGTGACTGGACCTTGTTGGCATCCGTAAACTACAGACAAAACAGACGGCGATCTTCAACCGGACTATGAGTCTGATGATACACTAATAATTGCAACAAAATGCCAGTGCGTTTGATACACTGTTCAACAACTCACTGTATCTGATTATACAGGAGCGCCGTACCGTTGTTGATTTGTGATTAATCCACAGTTGATATTCAAATAAGCGTGTCACGCACGGCACAGCGTATATGGAGGTGCGTTTACGCAGTGCACATAAATCGGCGCACTGTTCATCGTGCGTCGAGAACTTGAGTACGTGCAAGGACTGGCGCTTGGGAACAGTTGAAAACGACAAAGCAACAATCATTTAAAAACTAGCATTTTGTTTCAGATTCTTCAAAGTATTTTGATTGAGATGAGTATCTGTTAAGTTGAAAACATTTAGAATACGTTTCCGGAAGATTTTCGTTGTTGAAAGGTATTCAAACATGCTACAGAGTTGTTCATCGCTAATCAACAACTCTGCATCCGATGCGTCGGCGTATTTTTATCACACTCGGGTGGTTAAAGCCACCCTCGTGCGATAAAAAATACGCAGATGCATCGTTGTTGATTAGCGATGAACAACTCTGTAGCATGTTTGAATACCTAAATGCGCCGTGATTTTTCTCCTGGCATTGGTTGTCAAGGTTGTGCACTGATATCTGAAATGACAATTAGTACTTTGATCTGCATCGTTGAATCTTTTTAAGTATCTCTACACAATGCGTGCCCGTTTAACATTTTGAATGCAGCGTCAAGTTCATCGGTGCACACTCAATAAGATATCAACCACTGCTGTACAGTAAAGAGTTCATGTTGATGCAAATTTGTTCGACATCAAAATTGGGAACCTTTACCAAAAAGGCTGTAACTTTTTAATGCATTGATCAATTTCAACAAACTAAAATTCTCATGAAAGCTAATTAAATTTGCTATTTATCAGGTATAATTTAATTTGATAAACATAAACAGATTTTCTGTAAAAAAATTCCTCCGTTGATTACACTTTAATTTGACTCACCCTGTATACCTTGCATATTTCAAATAGCGTTGTATTGTTATTAGAATAAGGAATAGGCCTAAATTATTGAATAAATAAATAAATAAACAAATGAATAAATAGATTACAAATAAACAAACGAATAGATTAGTTAATCATATTCTGATCCCTCAAGGCTCAACTGGAAGTAGTACAATTTTGATGTCAAATTAAAGCCCATATTTTTCTGATCATAAATCAAAAAATTTTACCACAAAATTCCTTATACTTTTGGAAATATGGCACAAAACATAAAATTGATTGGTGTACCTATTTTCTAACAGCCTCATCCCCAGAGTTACATACTTTTGCCTCTGGAGAGCAAACAAGAAACAACCTAAGGGTTGAAAGTCACAAAATTCGTTTCAGAGGCCAATGTCAATTAGTTAAAGTAATTTATACCCATGTTGAAATAGGAGCCTACACCTTTAATTGTTAATTATGCCCAAATAACCTATGTTTTGGACGAGTCAGCTTTTTCAAACTTCAGACTAGCAATTATTTTTGAATTCAGAATTTAATTTTTACTTATAGGGCATGCTTTTTGTTTAACTTGTAAAAAGGATATTATGCTGCTTTAGTGACAAAAAAAAACCCCTGTTTTACAGTGAGCGGATCTTTCAAATAGGGTCGGTCGGCAGTGTTCCCGCTAAGGCCGTATGTCGCGAAATTGGCGCAGAAGCTTGACAAATTGGCGCAAGGGGGTTTCTAAAACAAAAAGTCAAAAATAGGGTTTTGGTTACACACAATTGACACAACGTTCACTTATTTCAGTTTTATTCAGATTATATTCAAAATTACTCTCATTTTTGAGGTGATCTTTCCGAAATTGGCAATGGCGAGATGTACTTTTTTCTTTTATGTCGCTTTGGCGCAAAGTCAAAATCCTTAGCGGGAACACTGTCAGTCGGTCAAATTTTTTAATAATTTTTTTTTGTGCCTAAAATAGCCCCCAAATCTGACAAAAGTGGGAAAAAAGATGAAAAAATTTGTACAAAGAATATTTTTGGCCAAAAAATGGCTGATTTTACATTATTTTTATCAAAACTAAAAAATGTCCCCAAATGCAAATTTAGGGTCCGTAAAACAGGGTGTGTTTTTTTGTCGCCTCATGGTGAGGTGTAGTTCTGTCGGTCAGTAACTGTGTATTGATACCATTTTTATATTTTGCAGGCTGGCATGAAGATTATCCAGACGAACCACTGTTTGAACCAAGTTCGCTAATCAACAAACTAGTGAATGAGGGCAAACTTGGTCTCAAGTCGGGAGAAGGATTCTACAAATATGAGAAATGAACTATGCCTCACCTCAACCAAGAACATTATTTACAACTGCTATGAAATAGACGAGGAAAACATATGAAATACAGGAGGATTATAATTGGGACTCATCAATGCTGCCCCTGCCGTAGTTTGTGGCCTCGCCTCAACCAAGAACATTATTTACAAC
>JXSR01S010021.1:19297-48612 GCA_000969725.1 Ophiothrix spiculata
GAGCAACATGTACGAGCCGACAACTGGACCCTTTTGCCGCGGCGTTACACATATGTGAAATTTCACGGCTGAGTTATATTCCGTTTTTGAAAATGTGTCTAATTATGGTAACCATAATTAATTTTACACATTTACGTATAGGTAACTCTGAAATACAAAATTCCCCATAATATCAAAACGGTTTGTCCGATTTAGCTGAAGTTTGAAACTTAAGACTTCTTGAGTGGCCATCTCTCTTATGACTTTGAAAACTAATTTTGGAAAATCGCACCAAGCTCCTTTAGTTGGTATTTTTCTGTACTTCTGTACAAACTACTTTGTATTGCCAGCAAAAGCAAGTTATAATAGTGCTCTCAGTCCAGTATGCAGTACTCCGTATGCACACTTTTTTCCAAGTATCTAGGAAAAGTGTCGGATCTCTAATTGTAATGTATATTCCCTTATGATTAGATTTTTGTAAGGCGCTGGAGCACAATTCGGCCACAACTTAGCGTAGCGCGGCTGGTCGCAACCCGGCTACAGCCTTGATTTTCCCAAGATGGCGACCGTAGGCTTGATTATGCATTTCTAAATAATTTCATAAAATTAAATGAATATATTACAATAATCTTGAGGTGAACAATCAAGCCTAAGGTCGCCATTTGGAAAATATAGGCTGTGGCGAGGTTGCGGCCAGCCGCACAAAAGTCGTGGCCTAATTGTGCTCCAACGCCTAAGCTTGTATCAAACAGTGAATTGTGAGCATCCCGGTCAATTAAAAAGTTAATATTGCCCTCCTAAAACAAAATTGGTATATAAAACAAATATTGACTGCTCTTTCATTCTGGCAAGAGTAAAAACTATTTCCCTTCAGTGATCTTGAGACTATCATATATGAGTGGTACTCAGGCAAAATCACGATTGAAGATTTTGAATAAATGGCTGCTGAAGTAAAAAAATGAAATTTAGGTTTTTGACATTAAACGCATTAATGCATAAGTGTTAAACTAGAACTCGCGTTTTGAAGGTCAAGTATGCCGGGAAGTACAATTATTCACAGGTAATTGATCGCGTTAAGCTATTATATACTATAGTAATCAGTAACTTTAAAACCGATTTGCAACAATTATTTGCTGTCAGATTTTAAGTGGACTGCCTTGTATTTCGATCTCATTCGAAAGCTGAGATTTTATATATAAAGAATTAAAATATACCATAAAATCAATTTTGAAAATCTTGACTTTCCGCTCATTTTGCTAGAGCACCACTCATAGTCTCAAGATCACTTCGGGTAATAGTTACTACTATTGCCCTCATGAGCAGTCAATATTTGTATACTATTGTATGAAATAAGAAAATGATTTCTCAAAATATGATATAGATATCTAGCAATTCCTAAAGCAGCTATGTTAATTATCATGCTTTACTGTGTTTGACTTGCAAACAACATATCAAATGTGTACCGTCGCGGCAAAAGGGTCCAGTTGGGTCAAAACCAAAATATGGAGATTTTCATATGGTGGTAAAGCTCATTTAATTCCCTTTTTAATGATACCAAAATCATGCAAATCGGAGCTTTGGGTGACGAGTTTTGGCAAATTATAAAATCGTACTCATAACCGTTTGTTAAAACTAGTTTGTGAGAAAAGGGCTGTTAAAGGTAGGCCTGTTTTTCCATTCGATTTTGTGTGCAGTCTGAATAGAGTATGAGCAAATCTCCATAGCAACCACCATGTTCCCTTTTGTTTATCGCCTTGAAATTTGGCTCAATGGAAGACGATACCTTGCGTAATTTAATAACAATTTTTGGACTCAATACCATGTTTCATTATTGCATAATTAATTACCATAATCGTACTCATAACCGTTTGTCAAAACACAAATTTTCACATTTTCATGATGAAAACGATTCGACATAGCGATAAAAACGTTATATTTGATTAACCATCTTTACATTTTGGATACAAAAGGGTTCAAAGATTTCATTTCCACAAAAAACTCAAAATTGACCTTCCCATCATATTTTGGTATAGTTCAACTTTACCGGCCTCTAGCGCAAAATGGAAGTTGCCGACAACTGGTCCCTTTTGCCGCGACGGTACACAAATATGTTTGACAATAAATAGTGTTTTGTCCTCTATAATCTGTTGAAATGAAATTGAACTAGTGACTATACAAATGTATAATGAATTGTATGTTCCTTCACCTCCCTGATAACCTTGAAATTGGAGTGGAATGTAATAAAAGTTTTAACCAAAACTTAATATGCCATGTCTGTGTGGTTATTTATATTGTATGTGTTGTTGATATACGCTTTATAATTTGAGGTATTTACAATCTTGTAGTTACTCATTTTTATGACTGATAGGCCAAGAATAAAATAACTTTGTCTCAGGTTCCTTAGGGTTAAAAATTTATATTTTGCCCATTTTTAAAAGGTTTTCAAGAGATTTTGGGGGTTTTTTTACATCGTGAGGAAAAAATGAAGAAAATTTGGCCACGCAGCACCAACCCCCCCCCCCCAAAAAAAAAAAAAAAAAATCTGCATAGCCTTTTTGACTACAAACAACAACAACAACAAAATGCATAGTGCTTGGGTTAGGACCAAAGGAACCTGAGACAAAGTTGTTTTTTTTTGCCGAAGTGGACATTCACATGACTTGCATCTGGAACTATGTTGGACAATTCATATGAATGCTTTTTATTTACTGGCCTGCACATAGAGGCTCTTTTCAGAGCCACCAACTCACGGATACTGGGAAAACCCCTTGTTTATCAAGTTGTGTTGGTTGCAGCTGACTTTCAAAGGTTGGTCATTACATCCTGATGAGTCACGGTCAGCGAGAAACTCCAATAAATAAGTTCTAGAATGGATTTTCTTATTAACAATTTATTAGACTTTCATGAAAATGTTGGACATTTCCAAACATTTCATAGTTTTACACATAACAACATAAATAATAAATATTTAAACACAACTATATGTTTAAAAGAAACACATGAAATGCACCCTCAAGATGGATACAAATTCCTTTCTGTTCACACCATTTCTATATCATTTCCACAACACAAATTTGTTTTTGTATTCTAGTTTCACTACATTGCATCAACATTATACCAATCTGTGCCAAATCTAATTTTCATGGTATTTAAGCTTAGTCAATTAGGCAAAATAAACATTTATTGGACAATGTAAACAAAAATCAGGTCGTAATTACAAATAATAAGGCCCTGCAATCTGGATTTCTGGTTATGTTGTCCAATAAATTATTGTCTTGCCTATATTGTGTCTGGTAATAATTTGTGATGTAGATGTGGACCGATACACACCTTAAAAATATAAGGAAACCATCAAAATCCAAAATCTGACAAAATTATGCTACAGAGTTCTAACACTTTCACTCATATTTTCTTATCTATCATACCTAATCTTTCCTGTTTTGGTCTTACAGATCAAAGTTAGTCTACAACTTAATTTTCTTCACATTATCAACACTATCCACAAATAATACTGTACAAACTATAGATACCATATTGTTCCTATTAATCTCCCATGCTCTATTAGCATTTTCAAGTATCATTAAGCTTATACAACAATCAGTACCGAAAGTCAATCAATGAGGTCGCGATCCCAGAAATGATGAACAAGTACTTCCGGGTTATTGGTGGCCATATAACAGTAAGTTGTTAAGCTTACATGACGATTTTGTGCACATTTTGATGTTGAAAACCGGTCTCTAATAATCGACCACCCTTCATGAAATGTTGCTGCCAAGTTGGTAATTAATAGGAACAATACGGTACATGCACATACCATTACAATGTCATACCTGTCAACTGTCCCTCTCTTGGCCAAAACAAAAAGCTGTGTGATTTTAACATGTGTCCCTCTTTTGGCAAGAATCTTTATGTAGTAATGTTTAGGAAATCTAACAATGTCCTCTCATTTGTCCCTCTTTCTGAAATTTGATTGTTGGCAAGTATGCAATGTAGCCCAGCTTAAAAATAAATGCTCTAAAAACCATGTCCTGAATATGCAAAAATCATTAGATAAGGCGACAAAAAAAAACCCTATTTACGGGCGGGCGAACGTTTCAAGTAGGGTCGGGTCGCTCTGTCAGCAAATTTTTTTTCTAAGCATTTTCCCCCCCAAAATAAACCAAAAATCCTTTAAAAATTTAGCAAAAAAACAGCTGATTTTACAAGATTTTGGCAAAACTAAAAAAAAGAATCTTCCAAAACACAAATTTAGGTTTGGCTGGCAGGTTTTTTTTTTTGCCTAATGCAGGCATGAGAATCTTCAGATAATTATCTGATTTTAGATATTTTGTCATCCAAAATCATCCAAATTCAGATAATTTGGAGCTCGATTTGACCACTTTAGATGTTTTTTGCTTAAATTTTACCAAATTCAGATATTTTAATGAAAAATCATTATCATGCCTGCTAATGTACTGTGTTGCATACAACTTGGCAACTAGAATCAGAAACTCCATGAAAACAGAGCAACTTATTTTCAAACAGACTTTAACAAGGTTTATTGGCACTGAATTGCTGATATTTATTATCATCATAGCAAAATACTGACACGTCACACTGATCTGTGACAATAGGGCAAGATTTGACTTCTGGTACTTGTGATCTTCAGGGGCGCACCATTAGATTGTGATCTTTAGCATAGTGCATTGTTATCAGTATACACACACTTGAACAAAACCAGATAAAAAGTACTGAAGTGTAATAGATCTTCAGTTACCATTATCACTATGGTAAATACTGGCGAATTCATAGGAGAAAAAACAAATACATAAAAAGAAAGAAAAACATCAAAAGGTCTTATCACATTTCTTGGCCATAGATGGAAATGGAATGAGTTATTATACTCTACACACCTGCAAACCTGTAAAAGTAGACTTTGCAACCAAAAAAGTAGATTATTTCACTTAAAGTACATTTTACACACAAAAGTACCAAGAAGTTATAAATGTAATTTCACAGATTTAGAAATCTTATTGGTAAGATTTTCTGTTGTCATAAGCTTAAAAAAATCTTACTAAATAAGATTAAATCTTACTTGTTGGCAGGTATGCACTCTATGAAAGACTTCCACTTATTGTGGTAACTACACTATTGCAGAGCATTTCAGAATGATTAACACACCTAAATATGACATTTTAGTAGAACATAGATTAACATTTGGAGTTGCAATTTTTTTCTTCATGTACAAGCTCATGATTAGCTGGCGACCAATTTTTTACCTTCAGAAGCCAATTGCTACCAAATTATTGGTTCTGATTACAGGGTTGATTGGCATTAGAATGTAAAATAATGTTGATGAGAATATCATGTCCCTTGCTTTTCATATATACTGGGCATGTTGTCAAATGAACAATAATTTATCTATGGAGTATAAATCTTGAAAAATATGTAACTAGAGATACAACTTCCTATGGCAATCTCATGTATAAATCTTTCTGAAACACCCTGTATATCACTATTATAATATGAAACTACAGATATGACTTCCTATGGCAATCTCATGGAGTATAAACCTTTCTGAAACACCCTGTATATCACCATTACAATATGTAACTAGGAGATATGACTTCCTATGGCAATCTCATGGAGTATAAACCTTTCTGAAACACCCTGTATATCACCATTACAATATGTAACTAGAGATATGAATTCCTATGTCACTCTCATTTAGTATAAACCTTTCTGAGACACCCTGTATATCACCATTACAATATGTAACTAGAGATATGAATTCCTATGTCACTCTCATTTAGTATAAACCTTTCTGAGACACTCTGTATATCACTATTATAATATGAAACTACAGATCGTCATGTGAGTGCAAGAAAGTCGTATCTGCAATGGCTGCCCTAAGTTATTTTTATTTTGTACTTTGTCATAAGAATGTGAAAAGTCCCTCAAAAACTCCCTGTCTTATGTCAGTGGTTTTTGAAATGGTTCTTCAGGTGATGGTGTCACCTGAAGAACCATTTCAAGAACCACTGACCTAAGATTGGAGATTAGACAGTGTGCAATCCAAAATTATGACAAATGGCAGCTATTGCAGATACGACTTTCTTGCACTCACGTGACGAGATATGACTTCCTATGGCAATCTCATGGAGTATAAACCTTTCTGAAACACCCTGTATATCACCATTACAATATGTAACTAGAGATATGAATTCCTATGGCAATCTCATGTAACCATTGACAGCATACATTGTTCATTTCTTTCTAGACTTTGGCTTGCTCTGGGTTTGGTTCTGGGTTCATTTCTATGTCTTCATCACTGTAAGAAAAACAAATCAGGTGTTATAGTACATTTTTTTTATTTGTGTCACCAAGCGCATATTGTTGATGGTAAGTTTATATTTGGAGGGGATGCGTTCAGAACAAAACTAAAAAGCTGTACAATGGTAAACTTTGTTCAACATAATACGATGATGTAACCCTCATTAAATGAGCTATTTTCTATGGAAAACGCAAGGTTTTCAATCAGCTTCAATTGAAATTATTGTCAAAGGGTTTGATGGCCTGCATCGATTTGAGTTCATTTAGTAGAACACAATATCGGTCTCTTTGTTTGATATAACGGGCCTCATGGTTTGATCATTTAAGCCACATAAATAGTGTTGTTTGTTATGAATTACCCGAACTAAAAAAATGTCAACATACATGTTTTATCTTTTTTGTTGATGTTTAACCCTTTCGATCCGATAGAACGCCTGAGCGTTTCCTAGGGACCTTACGAGAGAACGCTCAGGCGTTTCTAGGACAGGTTCACTTTTAGAAAAGTTCAGCTACTGGCTCTTGAGATTAGATTGACCTAATAACTTTCCAACATATTTAGAAATATGTAACCTTTCATTTCCAATCATAATTTATAGTAGTTGACATTGAAAATAATTGAGAAAACAGCAAATGAAAATCACTTTCATCTTACGTCTAGCCGAGCAATTTCTATCCAAAATGGCGGGCATACAGTCATGCAGTTGATGAATTTTTTCGTGATCTGATAGTGATGAGGGGGGCATATCGGACTATTCTCTCAGTGATATGTCTGTGGCCTCTGACCTTCATGATAATCTTGAACTTGAAGTCTTTTTTACAGATTAGAAATTCATCACATAAAATAGTCAACAAGTTGCTGGATATCAAAATAAAAGCTTAGGTCTACATTGTGGCTAAAGTGTGCCAAAGTTAAGGCTTGCACACACCTGAAATAGCTGTCTCCCAATAGCACAGTAGACCTGACATTGAACCATTCAAGTTCAAGACATTTCAACTCCCTTGCTTGTAATTGAATTAGCATTCATTTCACACATGTGTTGACAAATACAATTTAGAAATTTTGATTTGATAGTTTTAGTATATGTGTTTATTTTCAAAACAAATGAAATAATACATTTTTCAGGTTGAAAAAGGTTATTTTCATCTATTTCTGATTATTACATTGAAATAAAATGAATTCTAAGTTTATTCTTTAATATTTTTGGTATCAAATAAAAGCAGAATTATGAAGTTTATAATAACAACCCCACAATAACTTAAGTTTCTGACTGGAAAAAACCCTTCAAAGTACAATTTTTAACAAAACTTTTTTCAACTATTGGTGGCGCTGTTCAAACATGAAGAAATATATGTAGAGTTTATTTGCATTTAATGAAAGTTCATATGTTTACAAAGAACTTTTGTACACAACACTTTTGGATCACAGACTTCGATAAATGTGAGTAATTTCCATTTGAAAAATGTGTTTTGTGTCTTTTCTAGCTTTTTCTACATACTGAAATTTAATTCAGTACGGGCTATATACCACAATACTGTATTTCAGGAACGAAAGGGTTAATGGTATATTTTAACGTTAATAGGCCTAGCTATTTTCTTATTATTAGATATCCATTTTAATGATTCAAATCAATGTGACCATGTTTATTTATATTATTGGCCATATATGTCAGCTTTGATTTTTCATATCCATTATTTTTTTTGTAAGAAACCGGACTTTATTTTATTATGGCCACATCTGGTATCATTATGTCAAATTTCTCTTGAATTGATTAGATAAAGCATACAACCTCCCAGAATGAATGGAATTGTACACACACCCCTAAAACTTTAAATTCGGTGACAAGAATATAAAAATCCACTAACATTTAGACAAATACAAAAAGTCAGTATTTGATGATATATACTCTGATGGTACCTTTCTGAATAATTTAGCAGTAAAAGAGCTAATACTATGCACTCAAACGTTCATGTGGAAGTGAGTCATTCAAAAAGAGTATTTGATCACACTCGCTCAGAGCGAATGTCTTGTGAGCGCATCAATGTCTCTGTACTGCTTGCCATATATGGAGTGATATTGTTTGGTACAATCGTATCAACGAATGTCAAACATATAACATGCGTGACACATTGGTGATTGCGCAAATTTATTGTAAAGCGAAGTTATGTGTGTCATGCAGAGGTCGCGCATGTAAATATCGCCATTTTGTTAACCCTTTCCCCAAAGCCTTCCATTCACAAACGATTGGGCCATGTACTTAGATAGGGGGAGAGTGCAGCCAAGGTGTGTAATTCTATTGGTCAAAATTTTGATTAATTATGATCAGCGGTTACCTGCGATGATGGGCAGTCTGAGCCATATAGTGAAGCGCCCACATTGAGGGTACCAACGTAGAAGTGCCTTGAAAATAGGTTGGAAGAGGCAATTGGTTGACTTTCTGATAGGATGGTGTGGTGATTATGATAGAGTAGGGTGGGTAGAGGCCAGTGACGGGCAATGCTGAGCATCGTTTGTTCAACCAATGTCAATTACGTGTAAATATGCCAGAAACCCTTTTGTCTACAAATTACACTTACATATAAGATGTCCTGGAGATGCGTAACGAGTCCTGCATCATCATATCTCTTAGTTTCCATAGCGATTTGACTAGGTCACCCTCAGGCCCTGGTCCGTTAGCTAGCCAATGGCCAGGTAGTCTGGCTTTCTGTTGGTGATCTAGCTGAACATCTTCTTCTTTTGCTGATAGCTCATGCTGCCAATTGCTCACTGAAGTCTTACTGCTGTCCAGCCCTTCAATATACCTAAAACAACAACAATGACAAAGATATGAGTTCAAAATTTTGACCACTGAAAAAAACACATTACACAACAAGCTGTCAGAGATGTCACTAAACTCCGTCAAAATATCTTGATACTTTAAAATGTACCTTAGGCGACAAAAAAAAACCTGTTTCATTGGCCCGACCGACTCTAAATTTGCGTTTTGGAAGAAATTCTTTCAGTTTTGCCAAAATCTTGTAAAATGAGCTGTTTTTTTGGCCAAAATTGTTCCAATGTGTTTCCAAAAATGTGTTTTTTGTGATTTTCTCAAAAAATGTTATTTTTTGGTCAAAAACCAACATCCCCATCATGTTCCTTGTGAAAATTCCTTTCTGGAAATGTATACTTTTATTAACTTTAAGGACTTTGTTAAAAAAAATTATGGAACAAAATAAACTTTCAATCACGTAAATTTGAGTAACATGCTTTCTCCCCTTAAAGAGAGAGAGAGAGAAAAGACTGACTGACCTAATGTATGCTTCTGAATGTAGTACTCTTTGGGTCCTTGGAGGAGCCGCAACAAACAATGGTGGTGGTGGCTGGGCTGGTTGTGAAGGTGCAGAGTTCTGTCCTCCTTGTTGGCCTATTCAGGAAAAGAACCAAGAAATAAACTAGGATTACTTCTCTACTATACCTATAACTATCATCAAAATCATTAATTCTCACACACAAAATTGAGAGCTTTACAAGACATGTAACGGTGCTGTGGATTATAGAATTAAAAGATGATCAATTTTGAGAACCTGGCATTGCCTCTGAGACCATCTTAACTCCAAACTAGTGAACTCCCAAAGTTACTAAGAACAAAAGGCGAACAACCCCCCCCCCCCCCCCCCCCCTCTGTTTTACGGGCCCAACCAACCCTAAATTTGCATTTTGGGAAATGTTTTCTTTTTCCTTTTTTTTTTCTTAGTTTGGCCAAAATCTTGTAAAATCAGCCGTTTTTAAATTTTGGCAAATTTTTTAAAGAAAATTTTTTGTAAAAAAAAATTTCAATTTTTCTCCCATTTTTTCTTGATTTTAGGGTTATTTTGGGCAACAGAAAAAAATAGAAAAAAATTCACCCGACCGACCCTACTTGAAAGGTCCACCCGCCTTTAATATAATAATAAATAATATCCAGCATTTAAATGCGCACTATTTTTAGAATTGGAATTTAGATTGTAACATTCCCCTAACAGCTTCCCAATATGCGCTTGGGTCGACGAAGCAATAGAGATTAAATGTCTTGCCTTAGGACATTACCCTTTGGCTGTAGCAGGGATTGAACTCGCAACCTCACGATTCGGAGTCCTGCACTATTCCACTTGACCACACGAGCTCCCTAATTAAAAATGCACTTCACTTCAATCATTTCTTTCACACTTCAAAATCACCCTGCACAATCGATATGCATGTCAGTGCAATAGCAATTGTAGATACTTACGGCAAAATAATTCAACCAGAAAAGCACAGGCTAGTTAAGAGGTACTGACAAATAAAATAAAATTTGATGATTTACGTAAAAGAAATCAAGCATACTCATTATCAAACAGACCACAAATCAGTAAGCTTATGGAGAGTTAATTAAGCTTATAAAAAGAGTACTGAAACATATCCAGGCAGAGCACAATTAGCCATTATATTACCCTTGGTACATGTATCTGTGACCTTTTCTATCAAAATAAGATCTGCACATGATTAGCCCTGGTTTAGCGCAAAATAATTGAAGTGGACAAATGTAAAAATTACCATTACTCCCTGCCTTTTTAATTAACCTGATTTCTCTATGACATCTTTCACTTCCACTGGACAGATCAGTTAAGCTGGTTTCAGAGTGTCTGTCATGGTGGTCATATAACCAGTGTGACATCAACAATTTCAAATGTGCATACTTGACCTTGTCGTGCCTGGAAAATTTTGCGTCAAGTACGACAAGCCAATATATCGATTACCCTGTCATGATGGTAACAACGACATGACGTTTTGAGCTGGAATAAATTCATATTTTCTTGCGACAGACCATTGTGGCAATTTGCAAATGTGTTTTGCTTAGAATATTACGACAACTCAAAATTGCAAATGCTTGGTCGTCTGCCGTAACTGCAAGCTTGGTCATCTGCCGCAACAACAGCTACTCTGAAACCACCTTAATTGTGATGAAGACACATGAGTACAGTGTGTTATTAAGGGCACATCATTAAATTTAAAACAATCATGAAAGAGGTGCTGAAACAAGAATGAAGCCCCTAAAGAATGTTGTGCTGCCCCAAACATTGTAACCTCTAGTTAGTCAGTCTGGGTTAGGCTATAGTTCTTATGAGCTACCAAATATTTGATGTAACAAGTCTTTGTTAGGCCCCAAAAAGAAACAAGTCTGCATTCCTTTTTAACAGTCTTAAATCATGTGTAGCTTTTTTTTTCTCTTATATTCAAAGAAAAATAGAAATATTGACAAAAATTGTAAAAATTGTATATTTCCTTGGTTTCGTTAACAAGTATGTACAGCGCTCAGCGGCTTCTTTGTTATGAGCGCTTAAAAATCTCACATTATTATTATTATTAAACCCCGATAGTGGGGAAAGAAATATTCCCAAAAATAGCTTACTGTGAAAACAAACACACTTCAATTCAGATACCCTTTCACTTCTGAACTAGACTATAATTTTGCCGATATTCAATGAATGAATTGGGAAAAGTTACGCATTGAGCAATTAGCTGGCAAAAACACGGTCTGCATTGCTGTTTCAAGAATTGTAAAAACAAAAATTAAAAAATGCATTCTGCATTGCAATTTTCAGACCTGCTACAGGAAACAAGACTTGTTCCTTTTTGGGCCTTAACTTATAATCTTATATATAATTCCAATGTATTTTCTAATAATAACGGACACTTGGTGATGGAAAGTCAATACACAACACTTCATTTGTATTTGATGGGAAATGTTGGACGTTTTACAACACCAAGCCTCCGTTATTAATAAGAAGATGCGTTGGAATTAATGTAATAACAAAGACTTGTTGCACCAAATATTTGGTAGCTCAAAAAGAAGTATGTCCTAACCCTGTTCAATACCATAAACAGTCAATTTCACTTCAATCACAGTGCACAATGTCGACAAGGGGCAGATTTGAAGACTTGACAATTATTTTAACAGTAAAAACTCATTATATTTATGTCAGAAAATAAGTTATTTTTATCCATATTGGGATTTTAGAAAAAACAATTAAGTACAAAAGAAATTTGTTTAATGATGACGAAAATACTTCTTTATATCGGGAATTTTCTTCTATCAGATGTTGTTATAATGAGGTTTTATTAAACGAATACCGTGCTCTATTGTCAGTTTCAGAAGAAAAAAAACCTGGCCCTGATTTCCATAACTTTGTGTCGATCACAGATGGCAACACAACTTTTAGGACTATAGGCAAATCAAAAACATTTTGGACAATGAAAACAAAAATCCAGGGTAAGGGTTCCATTTACAAACAATGGAACCCTGCAACCTGGTTTTCTGTTTACAAATACAAGTTTACCTTCACCAGCTCCAGAAGGAAAATTGAAGTCAAAGAAATTAAACAAGAAAAGAAACAAATAGTTAGAATGGAATAAACATTGCCTGTACGTGCGCTGACCTTGGCTATATGGTGAGGGCGCTATGCCAGGCGACGGATACGGACTACCAAAAGGCATCGGCGTATATGAGGGCCTTGACGACATCATGTGCTGCGTAGGGGCCATACCGGGTGCAGTTTGGGGTGCCATACGATTACCATTGTACATTCCTATAGCAAAAACAGAAAACACACATAGCAAATATCATGCATTTACAACAGAAAAAAATGCTGCCTTTCAGCTTTCATGCATTTTTTAAACAAAACAACATCAAATATTTGCTGCTTATTTAGACATTATTTAGACATGCACTTATATTAGACACTAAATTTTTCACACATTTAAAGCAAAAACTAACTGAAAAGTGACAACCCTCTCATCTTTATATCTTTATTTTATATTTAATTAGTGTAAACTGCTTATGTTATATCACTACTGTGGATCGAGATTACCTGTTCCCTAATAAAACATCATTGCTCGAAAAAATTATTGCCAATGTCATTCACATTTTTGAGACGAGTATTTACTATTAGCCTAGGTCACTGTTTTAAAGAGATTAAGGTCCTTATGTTCACAAGAGGTTTAAAGGTAGGTATTCCGATCTGGTGAAAAATTTATATATACTTTTCCCATATTTGAATGAAGGGTCATCACCTACATAATGCAATTGTCAAGTTTCATTTGTGTACCTTGAGCCAAATTAATATGACAGGCAAAAATATGTCTGAGAGTATCCCATAGAAACCTATAGGATATTTATTCTTGTTAACAAAATGTTCAGGTAATTCAGCACTATTTTGACCATATCTCTTCAACGAAACATAATGTGATCATGAAAATTTACAGGGGTTATGAGAAAAATATGTGCTTTCATCTGGTATCAAAATCTCCAATTTGATTTTTTGAGTGAAAGTGATCGGAACACACACCTTTAGTTAGACCAAGATTAAAGTTAGACCTGGTTTAACTCAAATTTTGTTTCACAGCTAAATATATTAATAATCTGTGACCAATATTGTCATTTTGTGCTGATTGTAAGATTTATAGTAGGATATTAATTTTGAAAGCTGTTGCAGCTCAAACATGTTACCAAAGGTCCTTTTATGGTACTAATAATTTTGACTTAAACCTAGTTTAACTTTAAACACGGTCTAAATCTTAAACTTCTTTTGTGCATATGGACCTAAGTAATTACCTTTTAATTTTATTACTCATGTTTTAGTTCATTTTAATTTTTTTGAGCAATGCAATTTACATACACACCCCCACTCCACTCAATACCATACACACACATACACCCTCACCCAATACCATACACACACACACCCCAACACCCCCACCCAATACCATACACACACACACCCCCACACACACACCCTCCACCCACTCCACCCAATACTATACAGAAACAGACTTAGTATTAGTTTTTGCCTGATAGATAATTGTGTAAATATTATTTGTATAAATGCAGCACATATTACAATTGAGGTAATGTAAAATCAGAATAAACTGATGGGTCCCACTATTAACTATACTCTATAAACCTTGAAGTATGCAACAAATAACCAGACACAGTTACAAGATCCAAGCATAGTATACCTCTTGTATTCCTTACATTGTGATATTGTGTAAGAGACTGATAACGATTGAGTAGGATTGATTAAAACCAAATCACTGTGTATTTATTTTTTCATAAATGAATCTTTCATGATCTTGGTATTATTTTTGATCAATTTTGTTGCTACCACATTGAGAAACATTGAATATACATTTGTTTGAATATTGAGCGAGATTTGGTATGTTGTTATGATTCAAACAATATGGACTAATTTACTTTCCTGTATGGTCATATTGGTTTATGCATGTTAATCGGCTGCTTGTTGCATACTTCTGAAGTTGATATATATTAACTGTTTATTTGGCTTTTTGATGCATTTGTTACATTGACCATTTTAAAAATTAATTTACAAATTACTGTTAATGAGAGGTGTAGATGGCATATGAGTTATTTGTAGAAAGAGGCATGTTAATAGGGTACAGATTAGATTTTTCATGCAAATTGTATCAACATAAATTATAAGATGAAGAATCAAAATGTTTTAGAATTAAACAGAAGAGTGGTAGCTGAGCTGGTATATATTTAAATTTTCTCTGATAACTTTTAAGGTAAGATGTCACAGTTTTCTAGTGTACTTACCTCACCGCCAAAACAATTTTCAGTCAATAAATTCATGGACCAGAATCCATGAAAGAGACGCTGGTATGACATTTCATTTATGGTATTTGAATTATCAGACAATCTGTGAATTATGAGTTCCTATGAACCTGATATGCATTGACGTTTGTAATCATTAGAAGCATGTCTAATTTATTGGGGTAATCTACACGGGATTGCAAATCCAGATGAATACGCATCTCCGTAAGCCGCTACACGGGCGTCGGATCCGGATCTGCGTTATACATACTTTCAATTCATAATAAAAGGTGGAGTCTGTTACGCATATGTACAGTACGTGAAACCTTTGTACGTATGTTAAGCACACACTGACCCTAATACATTGATATGTGACTTAAGCTGGTTTCAGCCTGTCGTGCTGTCATACGACAGGAAAAATTTAAAGTGCGCAAACTCGTCCTTGTCGCATCTCCTTGCCGTACGACAAGCCAATATATCGATTACCCTGTCGTGATGTTTGCAACGGCACAATATTTTGAATTTGAATAAATTCAACTTTTCTTGCGACAGACCATTGCGGCAATATGCAAATGTGTCATGCTACAGTACGACAACTCAAAATTGCAAATGTTTTGTTGTGTGCCGCAACGACAGCTAGTCTGAAACCACCTTAAGCTTTACTACTATGGGCAAAATAAACATTTATTGGACAATGTAAACAAAAATCCAGGGTAGGAGTTGCATTGATAAACAATGGGGCCCTGCCCTCTGGATTTTTATTTAAATTATTCAATAAATTTTGTTGTTGAGCTGCGATTATCAAAAAACAAAACTGCAAACTAAGCAAGCTATAGCTTTGATTAAAACAAAATTATTGCAACAAAAAATGCAAATCAAGTTAAGTCAGACTTATTTAAGCAGAAAGAAATTGAAAGATCACCTTCATCTAAAACATTTACTATCACAAATTTTAATAATACACCAAGTATTATGATTGTTTACACAACTCCACTATCATATGCACTACCAATTCACAGAAAATTTTTGATTAAGGGTTGGCTTTTCAAATAAAAAGAGAGTGCATTGATTTAAATCAAGAATTCTTTCATACATTTTGATAACCATCCAAAATAATTAAAATTAATAAATTCTTTCTCTTCTCAAAATCAAAACGTATTCTATTTAGAACAGTTGTTCAACTAATAAAATATGTCAAAATACTGAAAGATGACTGTTGAACTTTGCATCTTGAAGGTAGTAAACAGATTGCAAGTGACATACAGTTGTAGGAGAGAATCACTGACAAAGCAAAGTCACTTGACCCATCAATCCAGATCACTATTTATGGCAAGCAAATAACCTTTGATTGTAGTCAAGAACATTTTGATTGGGTTTAGCTAGCTACACACTTACATGACAATTGTATCAACTACATACTGCCTTTTGATGGTTGCAATGCACTTAAAGGGCAGTGGAAATGAGATATTGAATTGAGTTTCCGATTGGACATTTGGGATGAGTTTAGCTCACAGTCTATTTATTCATCAAATGTACGTTATAAACATACATGGTTCAGTATCAGCACAATGTGATTTGTTCTGCCAGATACTTGGTGAAGAGTGATATTATCAATTAAGGGTATGTTAAAAATAAACATTGTTCAGATAAACACAATGCGGTGTATATAACGAAGGGTACTTGATGGCAAAGTTAGGAAAAAGTATACTATTTTTGTAAAAATTAGATAAGCATGGTACAGTTTTGTTTTGTTTTTCTCTTCGCATGATTTTTCTGATTTTTTTTCAATTCCACATATTTACTTTCTATTGCACTGAACAGGGCACTGAAGACAAATTATCAATATGTATATATAATCCAAAGGAAACTTCCTGTAATAGGTGGGATAAAATGGAAGTTCTGTGAGTAAATCTTGATTAGAAGGCAATTGATAAACGCATGGATTTTACTAAAATGCTAGGACAGTTTCAAATGAAAATAAGTGTTGGAACTCAAAAAAAAAAAAAAAAATCCTCAGATTGGAGTCCTGCAATCCTACAACAATTGTGCACATATAGGCTTAGAAAGTCATCATTAAATATTTGAAAACTCAAACCAAGAGCTTATGTGGTTATATTCTGCTGGAAAACGCTTGATTTATGACACAAGAACGCAGTTTGTCTTCACTGTATGTACACAACATTGTGTATGTGTGATTGCCGGTACCATGATAAGATATTGTGTATATCCCATCATGCATTGCTTCCTAGGGAAAATTTTGAACAGCAAGTCATGTGAGTAGTTAGTGATGAAACAGGTCCAATATGCAAGATTACAACCATTATGTTTAATTTATGGGCATTTTATCAGTAACTACTCACATGATTTCCTATGCAAACAATCCCATAGGAAGCAATGCATGATGGGATACACACAATATCTTCTCTTGCCGACACCCATCTCCACTGCCCTTGCAACCAAGTTTTGTAGCTGCCTTTATTTTCCTACCTTGCTGGGGGTGCATCCCCATATTTTGATTTGGGTAGTGAGGAGCAGGCATGCTCGCTGGCTGCTGATAATGCGGCTGCATGCTATACGGTTGCTGATGATGGGGATATTGGGACTGCGGAGGAGGCATCTGCTGTTGATAGGGTGACATGCCAGGCTGCTGTTGCTGTCCAGGTTGCTGAGGATACTGCATGCTGGGATGCATTCCGGGGGTGCTCACCCCACCATAACCTTGCATGTCTTGCATTCCACCAATAGACATACCTAAAGGTGTGCAGGAAAAAACAATTCACACAAACACACACAAAAACGGGTGAAGTTTAACTAAGAAAACTCTTTAACCCACAACCATGCCATTAAATTTAAAATTAAATCTAACTCTCTAATTTCATTCCCATTAGATAAACCAACAAAGACTTGTCAAAATTTATTTTCATGCCCTTTTAAAAATATACATGCAAAGCAGAAGGTTTTCATGAATAAATTGAGTCTCACATAGATAACAAACATTTAAGATGCATGACCCATCTTTATCCTGGCATAGGAATCAACATTGGGGTATTCAGGTTTTTTAAGTCAATCATCAGAACTTATCGTAATGCATCAATTCTAAAACATGCACATACGCTTTGCACCCAATTTGGTTCAGCGTCCGTGTATAGTAGTATGTGTGTCATTTGTTTCTATACATATATGACTCTAGCTCTGTAACAAAGCTGATTTGGCTAGGACACCAGTTAACCCAAATACCCCATTAAATTTGAGCCCAATGCCAGACAATGCCATTATGCTACATGGTATGCACAATTTGGAATCTCGCTCAAAATCTACAGCTATAATACAACAAAGGCTTATCTCGGTTTATCTCAACTGTATCATATATTTTGAGTTATTGACAAAGAGTAAAATATGTTAAATGAAAACCTTCTATCAAACAAAAAACTCATATCCAAATTATGATATTAATAAATGTGGTTTTAAAAAGAAGATATTAACCCAATTGAAGAAATGTTAAAGATGGTAATGCACTAGATCTGTGTCATCATTTTTGAAGTTATGAGTGTGTGAAATGTTTTACATGGCTAAGATTCACTTTGTCATTGACGGCTTAAGTAGAACATGCCGCAAGAATTTATCTCAGAGTTAAAACCTTGCAGCTTGGTAACAATGTAAGACTTGGCCTCCAAAGACATTCACTTGGCCGAGTGACATTCGCTCTGTCATATTCGCTAAAATGGAGAGCAAATGTCACTATCATTGCACAAACATCGTTTAAATCGATGAAAGTGAATGACTTTTGCACATGTTGTAGTGCTATGATTATTGGATAAACAAACCCCAAGAATATTTCGCTCCAATTCAATCTGAAGTGTAGTGAATGTCATGAAATTTGTTAAGGGAATGCGGATCACTTCCTGTTGAAGCGAAGTTTTAGGGTGAGCAAATGTCTTTGGACGCCAGGCCTTAACGATGTCTTCAGTTATGGTCCAATAACAACCAGCAGCCAACCACTGACTGACCTGGCAACGCAAGCATTCATCCATGTTATATTTTTGTCATACCGAGGTTTCAGCATTGTAGCTTTCTTCCGATTTCGAGACATCGGTCGGGGACCGGTGGTTATGTGACCATAGCATTGTTGTAATGACATGTAAGATGAGAATTTGTAAACACAAAAACCCATAAACTGCGTAACTCCAAAGAAACATAAAACCAACAATTTTTCTGTTTAACACGAAAAGCATAAAATATCCAAAAATTTTTTTTCAAAAACAAGAGACCTATTTTGGGGTTTTATAGTGTGCTATACTTCCCTGATTTGTAATTCCACATGGCCTCATGCAGCACATTTTACTATTATATTTCAAATTGCTTTCTTGTAGAATAACACAAAGTACAAACTGCAATAGTTGAATTGAAGTTGAGCACCCTTGAAAAAACGTTTCAAAGTTCCTAACAAAAATCTCAACCCCTGTATTTTGAAATTTGAAACATGTTACTATTTTACTTGGCTGTAAGATTTCTTCAATATTCTTGACATTGAATCAATGTTGATTTATGGTTAATTTATGTTACCTGATGTTATTCACACAAAACCATGATATGGATGTAAATTTGCTGCACAAAGTAAAAACGTTGTATGTGCATATATAAAGCATAGCAGATACATCCTATTTGCATGCAATTTCACTTCAAACCTCTCCCATGCTAGAAGGTTGTATGTACATATGTTTGACATAGTAGATACTGCCTTTAGTCATGAAAGAGAATTGGTCGTCTGCTCATTTTGTCCAAGATTTCTCAAGGGAAAAGGAAGTAACTTGCTATTGATCTGCAATGCACATACTGCATTTTTACTTTATGGGGCAGAAATATTGAAATGAAAATATGGTTAGCACCCAACTGTCAGCTGATGCATGAGGCACGTTCCAACAGATGCCCAGCCAGCAACATGAAATGACCCAATCTTGTGCGGGTACATATTATCAGAATTGTCAAAGATTGAAAATATGCGGCTATTTATTGGTCACATAACATGCACATATTGTATGACGTCAGAACGGGACACGTCCATAGAAAATTACGCAACATTTTTTGAATGGGTACCACAAGATGACCCGACTTTGACCCTATAAAGCCAACATGGCGACTGTCTGATCACCGACTCACATTGGGAATAGGTACATTGACAGCCGCCAATACCATTCCGATAATGGCACAGCACAGGACATATGCCTAGCAGCAACCATCAAGATGCAAGCTTGCAATTGCTATATTAATTTGCTTAGATTCTGTCTGATTTTACCACACCATGTCATCACCCAAACCATTTAGTAGTCCTATAGGCAAAATAAAATTTGTTGGACAATTTAAACAAAAATCCATAGTAGGGGTTGCATTGAAAAACAATGGGGCCCTGTACTCTTAATTTTTGTTTCTGCTGCCCAATAAATTATTGCTTGGCCTATAGGCCTATATATCCCTGAGATGTTATCCTGATGCAATACTCTCTAAATCTTGAAGTATGCAACAAGCAGCCAATTAACGCACAAAACCAATATGACCATACGGGGAATAAATTAATCCATATTTTTCGAATCATAACCACATACCAATTCTTGCTGAATATTCAAATGAACTTATGATCAAGGTTTGTCCATGTGGTAGAAAGAAAATTAGCCAAAAATTATACACAAATTATGAAAGAATAATGTTCAAAAATATTAATATGCAGTGATTTGGTGTTAATCAATCCTAATCATTAGTAGTCTCTTACACAATACAAAACCACCAGTTCACAATGTTGTAGAATACAAATAACATGCTATGGATCTCGTAATAGTGTGACTGCTTGTTGCATACTTCAAGGTTTATAGAGTATAGATTAATGAGCAACTTGTTATGTTACCTACAGACCCTTGAATACTATCCTATCATTCTACACACAAACATTAAGCCTTTCATCTAGGTAAATTAACTCTAATAAAGAATTTGTAATTTTCCCATGCACACACTCCCCTTTCTGAAGTGAACTTTAGCAATGGGCCACTTTAGCAATGGGCCTTGAAAAATTCAGTTATCAGGTTGTGAAGGACTTTGGTGCATATCAGTGGTGGAGATTGAACCATCTACCTTATAATATGGAACTCAACTTGTGTAAAATTGGAAACTGAGAACTCACTGAACAAAACATTAAAGTTTTATTTTAATCTTGAAAACTGTGTGTAGATCCAGTTTCAGCTGCCATGTTAAAGGGACATTGGACGAGTTCGGTGTCATTTTTGCATCATTTGAAGTATAAGAGGTAATAATGACAGCATGCATAGCTTCATTGTCAAATTCAAACCCTATATATCAAAATATTTAGATATTCATTTACTTTTTATTATCTTTGTCGACAAAGATAAATCCTGCCCCCTTTGTTGATTTTTTTAAATTGTCATTTTCAGGAGATCTAATGCAAACTCCAAATTTCATTTGATTTATCTGCAATCTATGATGTTAAAGGAATGTTTTACAAACAAATCTTTGGCTCTTTCTTGATATATAGTATCACTAAATACGTTTAGAGAATAGCCTCATACCCAAGATCAACCAAACAAAATAAAATTCAAATTTTTGATTATTCTGAAGGTTTTGATTAAAATTTTCCTGATACCTGGTAATCGAATGTTATTTTCTAACATGTGAAGTGTAAATCACCCATAAATAAAATTTTGAAATTTTGTCCCATGACCCTAAATTTAATCAGAAATAAACATGACTGTCGTAGTTGAAGCAAAACGTGGTTGTCCTCCTATCCTAGTTTATAGACTGTTAGTATTGAGTTGCAAAAATATCCAGTATTTCTATGAACTCTAGGAAGCTAAGCACATTGATTTCACATTGTACCAATGAGTCCCAGGTTCGATTCCTGATCAGACTGCTGAACTCAAATAGATTCTGCCAATGTCTTCTACTGGTATGATTAGTACGACTGCTTTAATTGGCTTCTTATTTTTGTGCCAACTTTCAGAAAGTTTATATGGAAGTTCTTATCTTATCTGACTGGGTTTTTCAAACAGTAAATAAGTAAAAATACATTAATTATCCTAGCTAACTAAACTGTTAAATAAAAAAAATATACATTTCCTTTTTCTTTTTTCTGTTGTCTAGCAAACTGTGTTTCAAGAAATATAAGCACTATATACATTTATATTTATTGATAATTACTAACACAATATAACGTGATTGCAGTAAAAACATGATGAATTAGAAACTCGCAAAAGGTCTGTATATCAAGCCCATAATAACTCAACATCTTTGGAAATGAAAATGTCGGTGATTTTTTGAACTTCAAAAAAGGCCTGCATGCTAAACCCATATCACAACATAGTTAGAAGCGATAAATGGATAAAAATTGTGAATTATTTGTTAAAATTATGCTGAATTTGCTAGATACTGTATTGGAATGCAAACATATTACAGAGCTGTAGACCAGTTAATAAAATACTATAAGGGGCACACCATTAGATTTCCAAGGGGGGGGGGGAGTTTTTGGAAAACAAAAAAACCCTCCATAGGCAGAAGAAAAAAATTCCTGAACGGGGCACCAAAAAAAAAATCGATCCAAAACACAACTTCCTGCTCCCCGGCAATCTAATGGTATGCCCCTAATATAGCAAAATGAGAGGTTGCTGTCAAGATGTTACCATGGCTGGACAAAATCAGTAAAGGCCACTCAAAAATTAATTGGACAGTATAAACAAAAATCCAGAGTACAGGGTCCCATTATTTGTAAATGCGACCCTTACCCTGGATATTTGTTTAAGTTGTCCCTTAAAATTTTGTTTTGACTTGTATTGCCACTCATACGATACTAATGTAAGGCTATGGGCACCGAAAATAACACTAAAGATACTGTACTTTGGGTAAGTGTGCCTTGCAATTTTACAGCAAACCAATCAGCATGGTTGATAAATAATGAATACTGTTCTACAGCTCTGCACAGATGTTAGATGCGGTGTTAAAATAGCAAATGATTGAAAATGTCTGTTACATAGTCAAGATTTGGACAGGTGGTATAACTTTGGTAGAGGTCAGAATCCCAGTTAATAAATGGATAAGTGGGATGATGGTTAGAATGCCAGCTTCCAGCAAATGGATCAGTTAATATAATGGCAGTAAAAAAAGATATTGAGACCTTCCCATCATGCAAATCTTCCTATGGGATTTTTGTACAGGAAATTGTTTCAAGCTTTAGTGATGATTTTTGAACGAAATGTAAGATTAGATCAGTTGTTATTTAAGGTAAGTTCATCACTAATGCTTGGAACAATTTCCTGTACCTGTGGAAGAAAGGCATGATGGGAAGGCTTCAGATATCTTCTTTGGATGGCAGTGGCGAAATTGGTTAGTATTAAAGCAAACCAATTCACCTACCTGGTCTGGCTGGAGTCAGTATAGGGACTCCCATGCTCCCAATAGAGACGTTGTTATTATGCGTTGGCGGCGGATTGGGATGATACGGCGGCATGCTGGATGCCGCCGGCATCATGGAGTTAGCATTCATGCTAGCCTTGGAGGAATAGGGTTGCATCATGCTGCTGGCTGGGCTTGCCATCATGCTGGGGTTAGCCATCATGCTAGGGTGGAGGGAGGGGGGCTGTTGCACCATACCTACTGGCGTCGGAGGGCCTACTATACCCATCACAGCACTGTTGTTACCCGGAGTTCCTGGACGGCCATTTTGCACAGCATACTTGTTTAAATAATTTCTACAACAAAAATTCAAACAAATGAATGAATAAATAGTCATACTTTAAAAGAATAATACTAAGTATTATTGATTTTTCAAGGATAAATTGTTCTTCATTATTTAAATAGTCAATTTAAAGGGGCAATTCTGGATCCACTCAAGGTCAATTCTATTAAAATTGAGTTGCTTAGCTAAAAAGAAGCCTTGACTGGTCTATGTTACAATCCCTAAACCATTCTTTAAAATGTGCTTTCATTTTTGAGAAAAGTGAGAAAAGGTGTCATTTTTAATTTCTGTCGGCCCCTGCAGTAATTACAACACAGTAGCCTATGGGGATTTTTTAAATGATGAAAAGCTTGTAACTTGAAAACCAATGGTCAGAATCAAGTGAAATATTCAGCATACATTTATGTTGAACTCTTCTTTTTATTTCGCAAGAAAAGAGGTAAGGTTTTCATCACATCAGAATCATGAATTGCACCTTAAAATCTAGAGCATACATTCACCAGTGTTCATTCTTCATGCAGTAGAGTCAATTTTTAACAAAAAATTGTAATCTCATACGTAACCATGTCAAATTTTACTCTGTTAAAATAAATCTGGGGCCGATTCACAATGTTCGGCAATGGGTGCTAATTCGTTTTGATCGCTAACTCCAAAACTGATTGCAAAATAGCGAATAGTTTTAACAATATAGTGATCACTTTGGGAGTTAGCGATCACAATGGGAGTTGGAGATCATCACTAAATATTAGTGAAATCGACCCCTGATCATTTTCAGTACCAACATTATCAAACCACTACATTCACCGGGGTGGGAGAGTCAGGTGATAAAAAGAGCTGAAAATAGTGACAAAATGCCCCAAACAGGCTTAAAATGAAAGAAAGTATTGAAGGTATTGAAAAAAGCTGAAATCAACTTAAACAAACTGAAGTCTTGCACCCCTGTATTCAGTACGAGGTTTGACAGTTTTGGAAAAATTGAATCAATAATTACTGGTGGAGTTAGAAGCGATAAATGGATAAAAATTGTGAATTATTTGTTAAAATTATGCTGAATTTGCTAAATACTGTATTGGAATGCAAACATATTACAGAGCTGTAGACCAGTTAATAAAGTACTATAAGGGGCACACCATTAGATTTCCAGGAAGGGGGGGGGGGGGTTGGAGAAAGCTTTTGGAAAAAAAAAAAAAAAAACCTCCATAGGCAGAAGAAACAAAATCCTGAACGGGGCACAAAAATAAAACAATCCAAAACCCAACTTCCTGCTCCCTCCAGAAATCTAATGGTGTGCACCTAATATAGCAAACTGAGAGGTTGCAGTCAAGATGTTACCATGGCTGGACAAAATCACTATGGGTCACTCAAAAATTAATTGGACAGTATAAACAAAAATCCAGAGTACAGGGTCCCATTATTTGTAAATGCGCCCCTTACCCTGGATATTTGTTTAAGTTGTCCAATAAATTTTGTTTTGAATTGTATACCCACTCATACGATCCTAATGTAAAGCTATAGGCACTGACAATAAAAACTATAGATCCTGTACTTTCGGCAAGTGTACCTTGCCATTTTCAGTAACACAATCAGCATGGTTGATAAATAATGAATACTGTTCTACAGCTCTGCACAGATGTTAGATGCGGTGTTAAAATAGCAAATGATTGAAAATGTCTGTTACATAGTCAAGATTTGGACAGGTGGTATAACTTTGGTAGAGGTCAGAATCCCAGTTAATAAATGGATAAGTGGGATGATGGTTAGAATGCCAGCTTCCAGCAAATGGATCAGTTAATATAATGGCGGTAAAAAAAGATATTGAGACCTTCCCATCATGCAAATCTTCCTATGGGATTTTTGTACAGGAAATTGTTTCAAGCTTTAGTGATGATTTTTGAACGAAATGTAAGATTAGATCAGTTGTTAATCATTTAAGGTAGGTTCATCACTAAAGTTTGGAACAATTTCCTGTACCTATTGGAAGAAAGGCATGATGGGAAGGCTTCAGATATCTTCTTTGGATGGCAGTGGCGAAATTGGTTAGTATTAAAGCAAACCAATTCACCTACCTGGTCTGGCTGGAGTCAGTATAGGGACTCCCATGCTCCCGATAGAGACGTTGTTATTATGCGTTGGCGGCGGATTGGGATGATACGGCGGCATGCTGGATGCCGCCGGCATCATGGAGTTAGCATTCATGCTAGCCTTGGAGGAATAGGGTTGCATCATGCTGCTGGCTGGGCTTGCCATCATGCTGGGGTTAGCCATCATGCTAGGGTGGAGGGAGGGGGGCTGTTGCACCATACCTACTGGCGTCGGAGGGCCTACTATACCCATCACAGCACTGTTGTTACCCGGAGTTCCTGGACGGCCATTTTGCACAGCATACTTGTTTAAATAATTTCTACAACAAAAATTCAAAAAAATGAATGAATAAATAGTCATACTTTAAAAGAATAATACTAAGTATTATTGATTTTTCAAGGATAAATTGTTCTTCATTATTTAAATAGTCAATTTAAAGGGGCAATTCTGGATCCACTCAAGGTCAATTCTATTAAAATTGAGTTGCTTAGCTAAAAAGAAGCCTTGACTGGTCTATGTTACAATCCCTAAACCATTCTTTAAAATGTGCTTTCATTTTTGAGAAAAGTGAGAAAAGGTGTCATTTTTAATTTATGTCGGCCCCTGCAGTAATTACAACACAGTAGCCTATGGGGATTTTTTAAATGATGAAAAGCTTGTAACTTGAAAACCAATGGTCAGAATCAAGTGAAATATTCAGCATACATTTATGTTGAACTCTTCTTTTTATTTCGCAAGAAAAGAGGTAAGGTTTTCATCACATCAGAATCATGAATTGCACCTTTAAATCTAGAGCATACATTCACCAGTGTTCATTATTACTGCAGTAGAGTCAATTTTTAACAAAAAATTGTAATCTCATACGTAACCATGTCAAATTTTACTCTGTTAAAATAAATCTGGGGCCGATTTCACTAACGTTCGGCAATGGGTGCTAATTCGTTTTGATCGCTAACTCCAAAACTGATTGCAAAATAGCGAATAGTTTTAACAATATAGTGATCACTTTGGGAGTTAGCGATCACAATGGGTGTTGGAGATCATCACTAAATATTAGTGAAATCGACCCCTGATCATTTTCAGTACCAACATTATCAAACCACAACATTCACAGGGGTGGGAGAGTCAGGTGATAAAAAGAGCTGAAAATAGTGACAAAATGCCCCAAACAGGCTTAAAATGAAAGAAAGTATTGAAGGTATTGAAAAAAGCTGAAATCAACTTAAACGAACTGAAGTCTTGCACCCCTGTATTCAGTACGAGGTTTGATAGTTTTGGAAAAATTGAATCAATAATTACTGGTGGAATTTGTTTGTTTGTTTGTTCTTACCTACTGAGTTGTTGTGGGAATAGATGTTTAGCAGCTACTTTGACGTGGACCTCCTTGCAATGGCGTATAAGACGACTAAGCTGCGCGATTGGCCTGTTAGAAGAAAACAGAAACACATGCATGAAGTGGAACATAATAAAAAAAAAATATGCAGAAAAATCAGGGACAAAACAAGCATGACAAGTGTTTTCCCAAGATGGAACATGATGAATGTGCTGTGCACCTCTTAGCTTAAGGCTACAGTCCTTAAATGGGTGCCATTTTTGCCAACCGCATCTTTACTGCAACTTTTTACCTACTTACACATATCAGAATAATATACAATTTTTGGCGTACATATGTAATAGAGTCTCTAGTTTATACATGATACTTTAGTAGTGATTTCACGTCCATTATCAAGGTCAAAATTACGTTAATAGAACTACTTCGAAAAAATTACAACTTTTTTGCCGAAACCTTAAAATTTTATGATGTTCGAACGATTCGCCTGTTTTCAAATTTTGACAGATTGTAGGCTTGATACTTTTTATTGAATTACAAATAATATTTTATAAATGTGTTGTGTTGATTTTGAATGATAATGTAACAAACCCGCGTTGTTTTGCCCGAAAAACCGGGCGTGAATTATGACTCTGAGTTCGCCCTGTTTGAGCTGTGAATAGCCTGATTTTAGTATCTACATTATCTACATTTTGTCTGATATACGCATTCGCATAATTTACTTACAAATTGAGCATTCCAATGAGGCAAAATTTGCAATATGAATACTTGAGCTCACTATATAGAACAGCACATAATGTAATTATAATCCTACAGCATGCAATTTTTGTAAAATGGCAGCTATTGCAGATATGACTTTCTTGCACTCACATGACGATGACAACCCAAAGCAATGTGTGCCTCCAGCTATAGTTAATATTATTGTAATAAGGCATGGTTTTAATGCACTGTATCTTCAAAAGAAAGGAAGGGCACAATAATCTTTCACACAGTCATTTCATTTATATCTGTAGGGCACTGAGGTTAAATGGTCAGAAATCTGTTTTATTAAAAATATTCAGCGGACTGCTGCCAGATTTACAAAAGAAAATATGATCCTATATCAGATTATCTTATCGAATTGCATTGGCTGCCGATTGAACTAAGGATTGATCTTAAAATCTTGGTCTTTACATATGAAGCCATCGCCCGTCAAGCACCTGACTACATCTCAGGCATGCTTCAATTGCGGACTAATTCCAGGCAACTCCACTCCAAATCTTCTGCCCCTCAACTCATCCCATGATCCAGACAAGAACACAACATACCACCTTTGCCGATCATGCATTCTCATGCTATGCAGATGGAATCAACTTCAACCTCAGATCAGAAATGCTGGTTCAATCTTCATCTTCAAAAGACAGAAATCGCATCTCTTTGAACTTGCCTATGGACAGTAGTTTTATTTGCTTTGTGCCAAAGCGCCTTAGTACAATTCCATTATTGTTTTGTATTGTATTTGGTAAAGGAATGGTGATGGTGGGTTAAAACCTTAGCATTGGCATCAAACTGTTGGGTTCTTTTCCATTCCTGGTGACAGGAATGAGTGCTGCTATGCCACGGTACTGAGAAGGTACAATGCACTTCTCTGCATCAGTGGTAGTGAACTCAACCCACAGCATACATAATATGTGACCTGCTATATCGAAAGATACCTAAGGGTCCCAAAATCAATTTATTTTTTTGGTCTCATCTGAAAGCTGAAATTTTAAGCTTTAAAATTATATCTTGCTTTTGGTTATTTGGTTACAAAGTTACATCCAAATTTGTAAAAGGCATCAGAAACTGTAGTTCTAAGAAAATCAAGTTAAAATTTTGCATACTGAGTAAAATTTGAATAGAGAGAGTGTATGTTTATCTTTTTTACACATTTTCTTATGTTTTGGATGTTGGAACCTGATTAATATGATAGAATACACTCCAAAGATAATGTTTCTGATGAAATTAGAAATTCGACCTTGGACGTGGTTTTTTACTATGCTCAGCTTCAATGGCCCATACCACATAATTTACTTTGTCCACCTTAAGGTACCTATTGATTTGCTGGGTCACATATTAAGTGGGTGTCTACCCTAACACTACTAACCAAATGGTGGCAGGCACCACTACTATTAGGCCTAAAAAAAAAGATGTTTGTTTGCCCTCCGCGACTGACCCCAAAAATGCCAAAAATTTGAGTCGCGATTTTATTTTTTTTAATTTTTATAAAACATGTAAAATATCAAAACTCCATATT
>JXSR01S010022.1:0-10130 GCA_000969725.1 Ophiothrix spiculata
AAACGGTTACCGTTTCACATGCACGGACGCTACTGATTGACGCATGCGCAGACGGGATCTCTCAGGTTATTTCGAACGAGTTACGAAATAAAATTTTGATACTCTTCAATTGTTTTTAGAGAGTCACTGTTCAGTTTTTGCAAGTTTTTTTTTTCTTTCTCCAGTTTTTCTTTATTGCCTGTGTGACTTTCCTATTCATGTAAGACTTTCATATACAGTGTGGTTGTTTTGTTGAGTTCATTTTGTGATGCTGTTAGCATAAGTCGAATAATGTTGACTTCTTCTTGACCAAAATGTTATAAAGCACTTGTCGCTCACATGGTAACTCTTCCCAATCACTAATTCCTGCAGTCATCGTTAGTTGTATCTGAACCTAAGGGATAGCGAATTCAAGTAAAGCAATGTCAACTAAAATGACTTTTCTGGATGTTATCTAGCCCATCCCGGATGTGTTGCAACTTATGGAACCGAGTATACACTATAAATCAAATGCATGTACACAATTGAATTTGTTATTAGAATCAAACCCATAACTCAGTGATGCAAAGTAAGCCATAGGAGAGGAAGTACAGCTGCACTTATTGCCACTTCACATCCTGCCTTAATATTAAAGAAATAAATACACCTTACCTCTGATATGACTTCCGTAAAAATTACATCAGCCCCACCAAATGGAGGGTATAGTATTTGATGACCAATTCTTTGATCATACATTTCAGCTTTGTGGTGCTGAATATGCATGAGCATCGTCTGATATATTAGCTTATGTTGCAGGTTCCAGTTCTGAAAATTTCAAGATTTTACCAAAGTATTCAACAATTTGAATACAAATTATATTTCAGAACATACATATTGAAAATTTGGGAAAGATGTTGGCAATCCTAATCAATATCAGCTGCTTGACTAGTTAACCTAAAAATGAGATTTGGGGAAATTTTTAATTGCTAAGGAAGTAAAATCAAAGGCTGGTGCTTTCACAATTATATATAAATTTAACAAACAATAAGAATGTAAGAAATTAATTATTTTATTAATTATCATTCATCAAAATTGTTATTTATTTACCTTGATACTGATCATTCTGGACCCAACCCTTTTTAACAATTAATAAGTTTCTTGTATCCACATCTGGTGCCAAGGTCATGATGATGGTTTACTCCTGAGTAACAAGTAAATTCAGTATATGCCATGATGCCATTAAATGATGCACAAAACAAATTGTTCATTCTGTAAGAAAAGGCTTGAGTTTAAATACTTACCTCCATGATCTCCAGGTCCAACAGGCAAAGAATCACTCTCATCGGTGCTAGCGTTGTCATCATAGCTGATTTTTAAAGATTCAAAATCCAATGGACAGATGCTCTCTTCTATGGCTCCATGCTGCGAGTCAGAGGGGGAGGGGGTTGGCCACCACCAGTTGTCTGCGTTTCACCAGTTACCTGTGTTTCTTTTTTGTGGTGTCTTACTTCTTTTAGTCTTCTCCACATTGTACAATGTTGCATGTAAGCAAAACATTAGATTTGAAAATCAACACTACAGTGACGCAGACCCTGTCATGGTTGGTGTATGCTATTTTGGCCAAGCTTGGTTTGATATAAAGTTTGATGACTTGAGCATGATATGATGCAAAAAGATAATGGATGAGCTATCATGGCTATGAGGTTCACAAAATATCTGCCCATACATGATATTTGGGCAAACTACACAATTTGATTTGATTGTCTACCTACAGGCAAACATTTAGTGGGTTTGTTGGTAAACCACTGCTACACGCAGAAAAAAATACCTTAGTTATGTTAAAATTATACCTATCACAAAGTAAAATAAGAACTCCATAATAATTAGGTATATTTAACCTAATTTCAAATTATGTTAAATTTACTACGTTTTTAAAAGTTTTTGATTGAAAAGTAATTTTTTTTCAAATTGTTTGAAAAAATTTGGGTTTTAGATTGAAAATTGTAATTTTTCACTGAAAAAAATCCCGGTGGTTGTTTTGATTTTTTTCTTCAAAAGTGATAAAAAAACTTAGTTCATAGACAACAAAGAAACTCATCGACATAGAAACTCATAACATAGTGATGACACAGCGTGCAAAACTCCATGGTCTACAAAAACTCGACAACATAGCATGTGAAAACTGACATGGTGCAACACCATGTTGTGAAATACACATGTTTGTCCACTCAGGCTTGCTATACACAGCCAAATCTACAGCTTTCATGCTTGTGTTTTCCAAACCTGTGCATGTTCCAACAAAAAAAGTTTTGATATGCCAATTTGCTATAGCAGATTTAACCCAGGTGCAGTGTGGCATAACATTGATCTTGTTCTTGATTAATCTGTGAGTTATTACTTCTGGATATACAGAGTGTCTAAATATTAAACTGATGTTGGAATCAATATTTTGTGTTCATTAAGAGGACTTTCTATTTTCTGTGACTGATCCTGACTTTAAAAGTCATTTTGAAATGGGGCTTAGAATGCCAGAGGGTGCATGACAAGCTTAGCTGCAGCCTCAATTATACATAAAAGCTCGGAAGTCTCTGATTTTCCCACTCAGATTGGTAGTTCCCGCAATTCCCATGTTGTACACTAAAGATTGCAGAAACTCCCAGGCACAAACTGATTGTGCCTGGTATGTAATATCCAACACATAGTGTGCCTTAAATGCACAGTCTACTGCCTTCATCAAGGAAGCCTGTCCTACTGCACGTCGCTCAATGATCACATATACTTGTTGCGGTTGAAATCTTGAGCCCCCAATTATTAAAATGAAAGGCTGTGGTCTGATTTCCTTCTTCAAATCCTTTAGGTATGTGTCCAATCCAATGTTTTCCTGCAATTAAAACAAACAATTTCATTGCAAATCATCGCATTAAATGCATAATTAGAGAATAAAAGCCTGGGATTTTTGATTGGGGTATCCACTATCGTGTCATAAAGGATAGGCGGGTCCAATATTTTGAGGAGTGGATGCCGGCGGAGACTACAATAAAATATAGGACCCGCCTATCCTTTATGACACGATAGTGGATACCCCAAACAAAAATCCCTCTTTTATTCTTATTCTTGTTCAGAAATGTTGAATTTTATTATATACTTATTTTTAGAAAGAATTAATTTTCGTTCCACAAGTGATAAATCCCCTCTGCTAAAAATGGGTGAAACTTGTTTACACTTTTTGAAGCATGCCCGAGCTGCGTACGCGCATTTTATAAGATTCGGGAGGGTACACCCCCTGCATACGCGCAGACTATAAGCAAAATGCATTAACCCGCCTCTTCTTTCCACTATTGTCTCATAATGGATAATCAAAAACCAATCAAATTTTGTATCAACAGGCTAAACCCGGCCCCGCGTACTGAATAAGAAGAATCCAATCATCAACACTATTAATTTACAGGGTTTTCTTTAATCTTTCTCCTGAAGGGTAAAAAGTCTTCATTTCTAAGATTTGTACCCTTTAATGATGTTTAACATGCATGAAAGAAGCATTTGCGGGGGTCAGGTGGGTAGCTGAAGACGTAAAAACCGTCAGTTTTAAGCGTAAAGAAAACCCTGACTTTTAAAAGGTCAGTATTCAGTCTTGGAGGTTTTTGGATATTCCGATGCTCAAAACAGCTGGAACAACCATTCCCCTCCCCTGAAATTCTCTTCCTATATTTACAATATAAACTTTGTTTTTGATCTTGTTATGGTTTGACACCTCTTTAGATTTATTCCAGGTGCAAACTATACTAGAACATTACTAGGCCCTTGAGCTTTTTTACGTAAATTGTCTTAAAATGTTTTTTAAATTTAAATCTATATAATCTATGATCAACAACATGAGGTAACTGACAGAAAGACCGGGGACAATGGTCATCTGATGGACAATGAGCAAAGGCAAAGGGCTTTCAACATTCTAGATACTGATGGCATACCTGCAGGAAAGACTACACAATTCAAAGAGGATGAACCACAATAATGTAACTGACTGCACTGTCAACATTTTCCAAACATATAGGTATAGCCATAAAAGCTGCAACCCTGTCAATGATGACAACTTGTCGTGTGAATGCAAGAAAGTCGAATCTGCATTTTGGGCAAAATTTTCTGTTTATTTGCAAAATATACAAAGTAAAAACACACAATTCGAGACTATAGTATTCAATGTAATTCTGTATTTATGAGCGAAATAAGACTTCAAAAAACAAACAATAGAAAACAAAAGAAATTTGAACTTAAAATGGCATCTTCTGCAGAATGACAAAAATGCAGAATGGCTTTTTGCATTCACATGATGAACTGTAATTACCCATCATGAAAAAAGTGCAATATATATTGAACTTACACTTTCTAAGGAAATGAAACCAGAGATGCTCTCATGTGCAGAGTACCGGCCTCCCTTCGCTGCCTCCCTTCCCTGCCCCTTGTGGTGCCGCCACTGTTCCTGGGAACCCATGTCTCTCTCCTAACATCTGACATAGAATTCATGAGCTACAAGTAAGCCTTTGATGTAAATTTTTAAGGGTTTTTAAAAATTTCATTACAAAGTATGACCTGTTTTAAAAATGATTGATAACGATCATTTTTGATTTTCATATCTCCCTACGCAATTCCTCTTCAAGTTTTTGTTTAGACCTGCCCAGTTTTGAGTTGTACACACTATCTTTCCAAGCATTGATCATTTTTGGTTATAATAACCTCCTTGTTTAGTTGAGTTTACTAAGCATGGTTCTAACACACTTAAGGATCTAGGATGACATTGATGGTAATTTAACATCATTTTCAGAAACGTCATACTTTGACAGTAGCTTTGTAACAACACAGTCAGCCACAGATTGATCAAAATATGCAAAATCTTTATTGGGACATTCAGTTTTCACAAGTTCATGTAATATATATTTGTTGAGAGGTAACAGCCACTCATCAGCAGGACCAGCAAACACTAAAGACAAAGCCAAACATAATGATACAATTACAAGAGACAATGGAACTACTGTACCTACCATTGTGTGTGGTATAAACACACATCACAAGCTATCTAATCCAAACTATCTAATCTTAAATCTACTCTGTTGCAATAGTCTTTCACAAATCATACACAAATGATGTATCCGTGATGACTGTATTGCTTCCTTAACTTTTTGTTAATTATTATTTTAAATGTCTCTAGAGGTCTCCTTTCCTGTAACCAAATAGTGCGTGTCTCAAAATTTATCTGGGCATAGTAACCAGCTAATGAGTGATTTAGTTTCCCTGCATTTTCACAACAAAATTTCCCTCCTTGAATGTCTAACAGATCAGTATCTTCAACAAATTGGTTGCATGTCTTTTGTACTGGAAATTGCATCATAACCTCTAGTCACTTAGTCAAGCAAGGCTTCCATTAAAAGAGCATAGTTTGAAGTTGAGAAATAAATTTCAGTGGATTTTTTTTTATTTATGTCACTGTGTCCAATTTATGCAGGGAATTCTGAGCGATACGGTAACTAATTTCACAGTCATGTTCTCTCAGAGCAGGCACGGATGGGGGAATGAATACCTTCCTATCAGGAAACTTACGTTTTATCAGCTTCTTTAGTTCTGCAAATTTCTTGCGATTGGCTCTGACAGCCAGTGTGGTATCATCAGAAATTAAGCGCCTTGCTGAAACATTGTTGAACTTGTGCTCGTTATCACGTAAATTCTTACCTGGTTATGGTATCTCAAAAAATTAAATTGGCCTCACACTGCCATCTTGACGCGGAGAACCCATTGGTGCACAATGGGCTCTTTCAATCTCCCATACTCCAGCTTCTATCATTTTCATATGCTTTATAATGATAGTTTTAATCAGTTTAGAGATATCTCTATTCACTTTACCCCCGCATCTTCCTGCATTCCATAGAACAACATTGTTAACTGCGCCATCGCTGAAATAAATTCTGGGTTCAACCCTGTAGCTTAAGTCTGACCACCTGAAATGTCCTTTGAATTATTCTACTCTACTCAACTAATACTGCTGCCTCCCCTTCCTTTCTAAATTCTTGAAATCTTTGTATTTCATTTTGCAGACTTGAGGTACTTGGTAATCTGTTCATAAAGTTACACATGGACCAGTTTATGGTTGCTCATATAAAGACAAAAAGTATATATGGTTGCTTAATTGTTTTACGCTCTGTTAGTAGAGTCATGCCAATTATGTTTAAATCGATGCCAGTTTTTGCTAGATTTCCATATCCTGATATCTCAAGAAGTAGACCAGGATGTCCCAGGGTTTTCCATATTTGCGTCTTCCAACACGATGGACTCTTTGAATAGAGCCAATGTGCAGGTCTCTAACCAACCACGTAATATACTTTCAAATTCTATAATCAATTCAGTTGTCTCATCGTAATCTTATACTTTTTCAGCTTCTTCCAGGAGATTTATAATTCTTAGGTTATTCCTCCTACTTCTGCCTTCACATTCTTCGATGCATGTGTCTTCCGGTACCCTTTACTTGTCAGCTCTATCTGTCTCTTTCAAGGTTTGAAATGATTGATTTGCATGGACATGAAACATGGTGCACATAAACGGTTGGAAACACTTGCCTTCTGGTGCTGGTTTTCTCATTGTAAGTTTTGCAAGATCCCCTGAATTTCGTATGACAATTGTGACAGCCATAAAAGCTTTAGTTGCTTCTGACTTGATTACTGGTCCTTCGCCATCGCTCGGTCCATTAACGTGACATATTCCGTAAAAGTGAATATTGAATGGAAAGTCCTCTGTAACATAACTTACATCTGAAAACGGACATTTGGATTTGTATTGGCAAGCACATCCGTTTGTAAATCTCTAGAGCATCTGCAGTGGAAGTTTTTTGGTGCTTGTAAGAAGATAAGTATTGTAAGAAGATAAGCATGGCCTATTTTAGTACATTTTGGTAAATTTCAGAAAAGGAGATGTTTTGAAAACATTTGTTCAATAGATTATTAAGATATGATTTCTGAAAAAGTAGACTTTTTGTTCAATTTTGTTCTGTAGTTCACATATAATAAAGTCGTCTAGCAACCCTATACTAAATTGCCAGTTTCAAAAGATTGTAATTTCTGCAATGGAATGACCGATTTGGATTACGTAAACAGTATTTTGTTTTGGATAAGACCTACCTAGGAATAATACTTTAAACAGGCTGATAGGACACCCAATATGTGGTCTAAACAGTGGCTTGCTTGCAGGAAATGGCTCCATGTCCACCTGATGATCTGGTATTGATACTTCTAATTGTGGCCGTTGATGCTCTCATACCACTACTGGCTACACTGCCTGCTTGTTCATCTTCACTCCATTTATTGCTACTGCTTTGCCATTATCTTTTTGTATGCCTAGGTAAACAATCACCAAAAAATCAATATACAAGGAACCCACGTACCACTTGTGATTAGTAGATTTTTGCAATAATTTCAAAGTTTTAGCATTTTTTTTAATTTTCAGCATATTAGAATGTTGGGTTGTTGAAGTGAATGTGACTTGAAGTGAATGTGACTTACTCTGATGAAATTTGGGAAAAATTTTATTGAATGACACATTAAACGTATACCCTGTGGTAGATGTCAGAAAATAAATGGGGAAATTCAGGTAAACCAAAAATGTTGTGGCATTCAGCAGCCATGGGACTTGAACCTCATACCCCTCATGCAATGGGCTAGCATTAGTGAGCATGTAGCCTCTTGTGTTGTGCAATCAACACAAAAATATATATGGCACTATTACCTTCTTGTTGGTGTTCCTGATACTCGTCTATTTCCATGTCATCTGGTTCTACACTGAAATCATCCTCACCTGGTAAGATAATAATATTCTGCCTTCGAATTGGGGACACGATATTGAGACATAACAGCAAAATTGCAAATAGCTTGGAAGAAAAAATGTTTTGTACTACAGGCTACAGTATACAAATAGTACATGCTTATGAGGAAAGTAATGCAAATTATTTTTACCTCGGTACTGGCTCCAGGCCTACCACCCTTGAAAGGTGAGGAGTGGTAGGCATGGAGCAAGTACCTAGGGAATATCAATATTCCTTGTTCTCTCAAAGTGTTTCTGAGAGAACAATATCAGACAGATTGAAAGCTCTTATTAGCATAATAATCACCATGCCGTTTACACACTTCTGTATAAAAACGTCCAAGCAGTTAATCAAATTCGGCTACGTCAGATTTTTGGCGATGTTTCTTGCTTTACAAAACTAAGTAAACTCTTCAGAGAGAGTGGAAGCATCAACAACTACCGCCATTTTGGATATTAAAATCAGAATCATTTCAATTTTAATGAAAAGGTGTAAATGATTTTTTGTAGCCCTAAATATTATTTTAGTCCGCTATTTTGGCAACCATTTTGAATTTTAAATATGCACATAACATAACTTGGAGTCAACTGTATTTTCCATAGCTCAAGAAGCCAGTTCCCAATAATAATTTTGAATATAAAGTTTCTACCTGATTACCAAAATATGCTGAAAATTGGCACTTTAGCAGCCATCTTGAAAAATGGCCAACAGGGACAAACATTGAGATGGGTCATGATCTAGATCTGTTTAGATAACCTTTTACTACATCTGTGCCAAATTTCATGCTTTTATCACAAAATGAACAATAGATTAACTATGATGCACCACTATTAGTAAAATTTTCAATACTTAGGTACCTTTTCAATATTGAGGGGGGGGGGGTAAAAACTGACAACGTGGAGCGTTCACCCTTAGGGTGTTCCCTTGCTTAAGAAACCTGGTAGGATCCAAAAAAATCCTGAACGTGTACGTGAATTTTGGCAAAAAAGCTGTAAAAAGGGCTGAAAGGGACTGCTCAAACAATGGTACCTCGAACAAAAATGTGGTACTAAAATGCTCATCATAAAAAATGGCGTAAAAGGGTCATATTTTGACACACATGTGGCGTTGACGTCTTTACATATAGGCTACCTATTTTCAGTACATAGGGGTGCACATTCAAGCCACCCCCGTCTGTAAGGGTCATGTTTTGCTTGCTGTTGGTCATCTGACTCATGATTTGCAAAAAGGTAAATAAACAAGAGAAAATACCTCATTTGCTGGAAAAAGATCATTACAAACAAAGGCCAGGATACCTTTGCACAATCATACGCCATTTTAGGGGTGAGATTTAGACCTACTATCATCAATTACACCATTTGGTATACATTGCCATTTAGGGTCTTGCAGCACTAGGACTAGTATACCCACTTCCTAACTAACTCAAAAAGTAGATTATAATTGAAACTTTTAGTCCTGAACCTATTTTATATGAAATCATGATCTCATGATCCATTGATACCATATCTGACTACAATGATAATAGTTACCTAGGTACAAGCTACTTAATAGATGTTACCATAGATGTTATCATGTTACTACATAGTGGTATAGTACATATCCTTACCTGTTGCATCTGTGTTAAACAAGCCAACTCTGTCAGTTCGTAGGTTAACAAATTCAGAAATGGTTTCCCTCTCATATTTATCAATGGCCTGTTTTTTATAATTAAAGAAATAACAAAAATTACAGGAAACCACCCCGTCAAAATGGGTAGAATGAATCTCGCCATTAAACGTTCTACCAGTTAGTGCAGCGGTGAACCGGGAGTGAGAAAAACTTTCAATCTCGCACGCCTGTACAAACTTTCTGTGAGTCAACCAGGCCAGCAGTGACGTAAAAATATGAATTATTCATACCTCATTTTAGCCATTGCAATTTAATGCTTATCGAATATTGCATTATGCAGATTTAGTTAGCTGCAACATTTTGCAACAGTATAAAAAAATAAATGTTCATTCATTCTGATCCATATGCAGATAATACATGTATTATCCACCCAAAACGGATATCAATGAAGAATGTGGAAAATTCCATTTTCGAATATATGTCCAAAAAGAATGTGTCTCGGTTCCTTTGTCCAAACCCAAAATGCTTTAAGATCATGCCATGTGATCGTAATTTAGTTGGTAAGTCGGACTTACTAACTAGTGCAATTGACGGCTTCTACATGTTGCGCACAGACTGTTAACGTATCTGTTTGGTATGGGGGAAGGGATGGCAGACAATCACTGGAAAAAAGGACAGAAAGAAGTATGTTTCTTTAAGGCAATTGGGTTCCGTGTGATACGAA